>CABHPH010160432.1:13552-25797 GCA_902168325.1 Peromyscus nudipes | reverse complement strand
CTCTGATCTCCAGGCAACTTTATTTATTAACATACAAATAAAATATCACATTTCAGCATAAATGAAATATCTCCACAGTGGAGGCATCTTAATCCTCCATTCTGCTGATTGTGAGAGAGTAAGAGGTCCCAGACTCATGTCACTGAAGCAAGTTGGGATCCTAGGAATCTGGTTGGTTGTGCCATAAATCGGTAGCTTAGGAGTGGCTCTTGGCTTCTGCTGGTGCTAGTGAAGGTTAGCAGGGATGCCAATTGAGCTGGTCCTGCAGGTGATAGTTACCCTCTCTCTTTTCAAAACAGAAAAGGGTGTTGGAGACTGGGGGAGAACTAGTTTTCCATTTGATACAAACAAGGGAAAGATGAAATGAAATAGAAGTTGGTAGCAAGCAAGATTCCAGTCTATCTTTATACTATACACTATGTAAAAAGAAATGTATGATTACAAAGAAGTAGAGGAGGAGGAAAAGGAAAAAAGGAAGGAAATAAATAAAGAAGGAAGGAAAGACAGAAGGAAGGAAGGAAGGGAGGAAAGAAAGAAAGGTATAGCTTTTTTTTTTTGGTTTTTTGAGATAGGGTTTCTCTGTGTAGTTTTGGTTCCTGTCCTGGATCTCGTTCTGTAGTCAGGCTGGCCTCAAACTCACAGAGATCCGCCTGGCTCTGCCTCCAGAGTTCTGGGATTAAAGGCATGCACTACCGCCGCCTGGCTGGTGATGATGTTTGAATCAAGTGACTGTGGAGTGCTCAGCCATAAAACAAACACCATGTCACCCACTGTAAGGCATGGGGAACCTGAAGAAGATGGTGAAGAAAGAATGTAAGAGCCAGACAAAGAGGAAATGGGCTAGGAACACACATGGCACACACATGGCAATTATGACAACACAAGTGCTTCAGTGGTCTGCATGATGTCTGCACAGCACTGGGCTCATTAACATTCAGTCATAGATGGACTAGAAAAGCTCATGGTCATTGAGAGCTGCTACTCAGGAAGGGGAAGCCATTACCTTCATGGATGCAGACATTGGTGAACTACTCATACTTTGGCAGAGTGCTTCATATTCATGCCAATGTTTGTGGCCCTGGTGAAACATGGTGGGTCACAAGGAAAAAGCAAAACACAAGTCATGAGGAGATGGGAATCTTGTGGCAGGAGAAGGTGGTGGCGTGGGAAGAGAGTAAACGAGGGTAGAGAGACGAATGTAGCCAAGACATATTATGTAGATCAGTGAAATTGGTGAAGAGTAAATAATTAAAAGCACATATTAAATTATAATTACCAGTAAGAAGAATAAAAAAGAAGATTGAGAAAGAACTAAAATGTAAATATTATGATTACTTTGTGAAGTAAATATCCCTTTAAACAGAGATCAGTAATCTTATATGAATCATTGAAGATATTACTAAAATGTCTTCTCATTAATTGGGATGAGAACAACATTGAAGATACACTATCCGCCAGGATCATCAGGGAGATGATTGGGCAGAGAGAAGGAAGATTCACCAAGTAAGGCCTTACAGTAAGATGAGAGTGTCACTGCCAATATGTGGAATTCACTGATAGGTATGAAGATGAATGTTCTACAGCCTCTATCAGATATGCACTGTGAGAAAAGCAATGTTCTTGTTTTTATGGTAACATCTTTCCTCAACACTAAACATCCCCCCCCCAAAAAAAAGCTAAGGACTGCTTTAGAACTCCCCTATATCACATTTAAAGTTGTCCTTGTTTGAAATGACCACATTGACTTGTCTATTACCACAGGAGTGTCACATATTCCTAGTCCGTTATTACTCTGAGGTCATTATCATGTCTGTGCCATGAACTCAGCAGAAAGGAAATTCAGTCTCAGGTGAGATTCCCTGGCTCTGTTTCCCAAAATATTCCAGTGACTTTGAAAGCCTGACTGCAACTGAGAAATGTCAGCAGGCAGGAAGATGAGGAGCAGCACATGGGACCTCCTATCCTCACACTTCTGCTTCCCTGAGGGTGGGGGTTGCTATTTTACAGCTTGCAACATAGTAAGAGGGTTTCTATAATACTGTTGATACTAATCAGTGGCAACATCTCCAGACTCCAAGGTGCTGATGTTAAGTGTAAAGTGTGTCCCAGATATATTGCCAATGAACCTGATGGGCCACTAAATTGTACACTGCATGAAATATATATATATATATATGAGATTTTCCATATTTCTACTGGTACCTGAATAAATAATTACAAATATGCTGACTTGCCCTGCAATTGATGGTTCATCTTCCTCATAGAGAAGCACAGACGGAAGATGGAGACTGTGTTATCTGGATGTCATATTTCATTCTTGGATGAAAAGCATACAAGGAATATAGTAAAGTAATCAAGTTACATGAAGACTTTGCTGAAAAGCACAATGAGCTAGAATATTCTCTGTATTGCCCTTCCTTTCCTGGAAACAGAGCAACAGCAGCCTAGGAACTGAACAGCTCACCTCAAGGCCTGCTGAGATCTAGCTGAGACTCACTACTACACAATCTAGACTAGTCTGTTAAGAAGCCTTCTGGGCTCTGGACTGCACTCTAGGCATATATAAATCTTACCTCCTTGGCATGGATGATCCACTTCAGGATAAGTTGTGCTCAACTCAGAACCCCACGTGTCAGAATACCACAAATTGCCTGCAGAAAACATACTATTCCCTGGGATAGTTTTTCTCCAAAAAATCATTTAGGAGGAAATATTCAGCATGAATTGAACTTGGACCTAATTGTGTAATTTATTTCATAAGAAATATAGATAATATTCTTGTTTTCTATTTTTTTTATTCATTTTCCATACCAACCACAGTTCCCCCTCCTATCCCTGCTCCTGCTGACACTCCCCCCCTTCCCAAAATGCCCACCCATCCACTCTTCTATAAAGGTAAGGCCTCCCATGGGGAGTGAACAAAGCCTGGTACATTCAGTTGCAGCAGGACTGAACTCCTCCACCCTGCACCAAGGCTCAGCAAGCCATTTCACCATAGGGAATGGGCTCCAAAGAGCCAGCTCTTGCACCAGGGATAGATCCTGGTTCCACTGCAAGGGACCCCTCAAACAGACCAAGCTACACAACTATCTCCCACATGCAGAGGGCTTAGTTTTGTCCCATGCAGACTTCACAGCTGCTGGTTTAGAATTCCTGAGTTCCCATGAGCTTGGTTCAATTGTCTCTGTAGATTTCCCCATCATGAACTTGATCCCCATTGCTCATATAATCCCTCCTCTCTTCAACTGGACTCTTGGAGCTCAGCCTCGTGCTTATCTGTGGATTTCTGCATCTGCTTCCATCAGTTACTGGATGAAGACTCTGTGATGACAATTAGGACATTCACCAATCTGATTATAGGGGAAGACCAGCTCAGGCGCCTTCTCCACTATTGCTAGTAGTCTTAGCTGGGGTCATCCTTATGAATTCCTAAGAATTTCCCTATCACCAGGTTTCTCCCTAATCCCATAACGTCTCCCTCTATCAAGATATCTCCTTTATTGCTCTCCTAATCCATCCTTCTCCAGCTTGACCATTCCATTCTCTCATGTTCTCAACCCCCATCCCCTCCCCTCTACCTCCCCCGCTGCCCCCAGTTTACCCAGGAAATGTCATCTTTTTCCCCTTCCCAGGTTGATTTATTCCTCCCTCTTGGGGTCCTCCTTGTAACCTAGCTTCTCTGGAACTGTGGTTTGTAGTCTGATTATCCTTTGCTTTACATCTAGTATCCTCTTAAGAGTGAGTACATAATGTGTTTGTCTTTCTGGGTCTGGGTTACCTCACTCCGGATGAATTTTTTCTAGTTCCATCCATTTGCCCATGAATTTCATGATGTCATTGGTTTTTACAGCTGAGTAATACTCCATTGTATAAATGTACCACATTTTCTTTATCCATTCTTCAGTGGAGGGGCATCTAGAATGCTTCCAGGTTCTGGCTATTACAAATAATGCTTCTATAAACATAGTTGAGAGAACATCCTTGTGTATGATTGAGCATCCCTTTCGTATTTGCCCAAGATTGGTATCATTGTGTTTTGAGGTAGATTGATTTCCAATTTTCTGAGAAGTCGCCATACTGATTTCCAAAGTGACTGTACAGGTTTACACTCCCACAAACAGTGGAGGAGTGTTCCCCTTGCTCCACATTCTCTCCAATATAAGCTGTCATCAGTGTTTTTGATCTTAACCATTCTATCAGGTATAAGATGATATCTCAGAGTCGTTTTGATTTTCATTTCCCTGGTGACTAAGGATGTTGAGCAATCCCTTAAATGTCTTTTATGCATTTGAGATTCTTCTGATGAGAATTCTTTGTTTAAATCTGTACCCCATTTTTTAATTTGATTATTTGTTATTTTGATGTCTAGTTTCTTGAATTCTTTATATATTTTTGAGATCAGCCCTCTATCAGATGTGGGGTTGGTGAAGATCTTTTCCCATTCTGTAGGCTGTCATTTTGTCTTATTTACCATGTACTTTGCCATCGAGAACCTTTTCAGTTTCAGGAGGTCCCATTTATAGATTGTTGCTCTCAGTGTCTGTGCTACTGGTGTTATATTTAGGAAGTGGTCTACCATGCCAATGCCTTCTAGGGTACTTCCCACTTTCTCTTCTATTGGGTTCAGTGTAACTGGATTTATGTTGAGGTCTTTGATCCACTTGGACTTGAGTTGTATGCATGGTGACAGATATGGATTTATTTGCAATCTTCTACATGTTGACATCCAGTTATGCCTGCATCATTTGTTGAAGATGCTTTCTTTTTTTCCATTGTACAGTTTTGGATTCTTTGTCAAAAATCAGGTGTTCATATGTGTACAGATTAATGTCAGAGTCTTCAATTAAATTCCATTGGTCCACATTTGTTTTTTATGCCAATACCCATCTGTTTTTTACAGATGCTCTATAAGAGGGCATGAAGTCTCAGCCTGTTTATTATTTTTGTATAGGAGGGCTACTGATTTTTTTTGAGTTAATATTGTATCCCACCACATTACTGAAGGTGTTTATCAGCTGTAGGAGTTCCCTGGTAGAATTTTTGGGGTCACTTATGTATACTCTCATATCATCCACAAATAGTGAAAGTTTGACTTCTTCTTTTCTAATTTGTATCCCCTTGATCTCTTTTTGTTTTCTTATTGTTCTAGCTAGAACTTCAAGTACTATATTGAATAGATATGGAGAGAGTTGACAGCCTTGTCTTGTTCCTGATTTTAGTGGAATTGCTTTGGGTTTCTCTCCATTTAATTTGATGTTGGCTGTTGGCTTGCTGTAAATTGTCTTTATTATGTTTAAGTATGTTCCTTGTATTCCTAATCTCTCCAGGACCTTTATTACGAAAGGGTGTTCAATTTTGTGAAGGCTTTTTCAGCATTTAATGATATGGTCATGTGATCATTTATTTCATAAGAAATATAGATAATATTCTTGTTGTCTAGCAAATCTTAACAAGTATATATGGCTGATATAAGTGAATATTTTATGCTATATTTATAACATTTCTGTCATTATTAAATTGCTTCAATTTATGAAATTGAACTCATCACTTAAATTGTATGCCTCTAATACCATCAAAATCATTTTGCAGTGGACCCGGGTCAACTCATTGTATCTCTTTTCATTGAAATTTTGTCACATTTCTCTATTTTGTAGTGGTGACCTGCCAGGGTGCACATGTGAAAGCCTGAAGACGACTTGTGGGAAGGTGACTCTCTCCTCCCTGTCAGTTCCAGGCATGGATACCAAGTTCTGAGGCTTAGCAGCAATGGCTGTACACTCTGGGCTGTCTCATAGGTCTCACTGTTACTCTCTAAAATACAAGGAAATTACTGACCATACACATGACTATGCCATGCTTCTTTAATGAGTTTGTCACTGAGATTTAAAGTTATCTCAAGCTGCAGGTCTCTTATGCCCCTGAACTGAAGAGATTTCTTGTTTTGCGGATGTCAATACTCTACCTTCCTTCCTGATATTTAATAATGTTTTGCATGGTTTATATGCATGGATTATGATTAGTTGTGTAACAACTCAAGGCTTCAATAAAATAATATATGCAATTGAATGTCACAAGTCAGATGATCTCAGTTGGAATGCTGGAGGAACTTAGCTTTTCTGACTCTGATTTTATATCAGTAAAAATTCTGATCTGAGGAACATTGAGGTAATCTTTGTGGGTGTTTTGGAGTCAGTGATGTTAGAAATACTATTTAGAATAGAAAAAGGGGGTTTATACAAGTGAAGAGGGTTTTTCCAGAAATGATGGGTCTTCTCTGTACATAGAAAAAGATTGATTCTTATTACAATTTGGTGTATTTTTAAAAAGGACACCTGAATATTTTACTGCATAAAAATATCTAATAGTTCAGTTTTTCTTAGGTGACTGTTCTGTAAGTGATACATAAACTGGTGAGCTCCTGTGCCATCAGCATGTGAGAATGTCTCAGGGTCAGCTCTCAGACTCTCAGTGGAGGGGAAGAGGGTTTCTTCGTCAATGTTTGTTCATTAATTTCTTGTTGGGAGAGCAGGTAAGGTTAACAAAATAGAATATTACAGGAAATGACTGAATCAGAGAGAAGGACAGTGCCAGAATGAAGCAAAGTTCAGTCCAAATCACTGTGTTTTTGTTTTGTGAAACAAAAAGAATCATTATGGGCTTGAGAAACTTGGAGGAGGGTAGAATTTTTAGGCATAGAACTCTCAGTTAGCATGCGCCTGTTCAAAAGACATTGGGGAGCTGTGACTTTCAATCTTCTGGTTCTGTCCCTCTTCTCCTTTTGTATGCTGTGTGTTGTTATTGGACTAGATGATCATAAAGAAAGGATATATTTCAGGTCTGAAAGTTCTCCCTTGGAATTATTGACAATGTGATTCTGAGCAAATTGCCTTTTTGTTCTGAGGACTGAGTACATCCTCTCTGATGTGGAGACTAAGGTTATACATGATCCACAATGAAGCATGATTTTTTAAATTACAAATGATGCCACACATTGTATTCTATTTTACATACTTTTGGATACTTTAGACCTGAGCTGCTATACAAGATATTATTAGCCACATGTCATTTTCAAAGTCATCAATGGTCTTTATGTAATTACCATGTGTTCTATTCTTTCCCTATGGAATTTCAAACATTTACTTTCCACTTTATAAAAATCTTCCATCTCCTCATGTAAAGCATTGGAAAGCTGACCATAGAAATTGTAAAATGAAACAAAAAGGCAACTTGAACTGAGGGTTTTCTTTCATGTAATCCCATTTGCATTTGTTTCCAAAGACTGTTGTAGAAATTTACCAAGAACTAGTGGTTCGGTGCAATAAGGATGTAACCTCCCACAGTCCTAAATGTCAAAACTCTGGAATCAGCTTCAGTCAGCATCAGACTGTTTGGGATTGAGGATATCTCCAGAGACTTCAAAGGAAAACTATCTCTTCCCTCAGCTCTCAATGGATGTCTTTAGAAGATTATATAAATTCATCGTCATTGGATGTGGAATTTACATACTAAGTAAAAATTTAACACATTTGAGAAAACAACATTTAAATGCTGTTATAAAACACTAGGACAGTTGGCCACCATGTATCATATGTGTTATATGATAAATTTAATGGTCTTCACAGGTTATAAGTTTATGATATTAAATTATATGTTTATATATCTATTTTCAGTCAGCCCACAGTTCATGACTTTGTCCACCGCCATCCAGTGCTCAAGCAGAAACCAAGCAGAGGGAAGAGGACTAAGAAAAGAGGGAAAACAGAAAGCTACACAGAATCTGGCATTCTCTGACATGGTTAAAGACAAAAAATAATTATAAATTCATGCTATTTTCTGCTAAATGACTGAACTTTTAAATTTCTATTTTAATCTTTCATGTTTCCTGTGATCATTCCTTTTGTCTGTCAGTGAAGTTGCCAAGTAAGCCAAAAGCTAATGTTACCCAATTTTTTTTTGAAATTAACATTTTTCTAATTGATATTCATTCATAAATATCCCTACTCCATACAGTTGGAAACTGGAAAATGATTTATCCATTCTTGAATTTTGTATTTTGGTTGCACATATTTATTTTTAAACACATACACATAGTCCTCAATTTCTTATGTGACTACTTACAATAGTTAGACTGAATTTTTAAAATAATTTTCCAAAAGCTTGCATACTTAATAGAAACCTTATTTCAAATTGTAAATGTCCATCCGTACTGCTGAGCAATGTCAGCAATCCACAGCTCAAATCACCAGTACATTACTGTGTACCATATGTAATGAATAGCATGGAATAGTCAACCATGTCTTATTAAGTGGCTTTATATTACATTATCTCATTCAAGAGTACACCAATGCAAGCTTCTGAACATATTTCGGCTTAGAGTTCCTGGAGGATATGTGTGTCAAATGAACTTTGACATAAAACTTTTTCTTCTCTGATTGACATAATTTTACTTCATGTATCCCCAGTGTAAGAAATGATATCTGTGGATATGGACAGAACATGTTCATAGGAATTTACACAATTGCCATGCTTTTGCATCTGTATTTAACGACTTATTCTCAGTGTTTCCCTGTTTCTTGGTAACAAGACTTGGGATGCTTGTTTTTTGTGTTTACAAATGTGTATCTGACTGTATTTGCACAATTCTTCATTTTTCTCTGACCATTCATAGTGAGAAAAACTCCAGCCTTTGTCCCCACCCCCACCCCCCACCCCCTTTTTTTTTTCCAGTCACACTAGGATTTGCTCTGAACAGCATCCTTGTAGTTTCCTCTAGGCTCTGACTTGGCCTATTACACATATCACCAGCAGAGGGCAGTATTTACCATTATCTAGAGAAAGACACCAGCCTTGGAGTTTGTAATGACTGGAAGATCTTATTGGTAGACAGAGGTTCCCAGGCTCTTGATCCACTTAGCATCACAAATGTCACCAGGCCTTTGACCACTTCTGTGAGAAAGTCAGAGCACATTTCATTGGCACAGCCTCTGAAATTTGGCGCCCCTGAATATTTGCAATCTTCTTCCAGATGCTCACTCCTATTTATAACAACAACCCTGGCTCAGTAGGATCAGAAGTTCAGGGTCCTTTTAAAAGCAGCACAAGACAGTGTTGGATTCATGATAGTTGCTACAAAATCAATACTTCTGTCTGTTTCAGAAAGGAGGGTTTATCAGAGTGGGGCTTCTGTGGAAGTATCCCTGAAAGTATCTGAGTTACAGGTCGCGCACACTGACACACTGGTTTTCCCAGGGCTTTATATGCTCAGGGCCATTTGATTAAACTGGAGTGAATGAGAAAAGCCTTAGCTGAGCAGCTGCCAGTAAAAGTGGGAGGCAGATCTGGGTCATTGGGCTTTCCAATGTACATTCCAGTCATCCTTAGCTGAGTTTTATCATGAAAAAAAAAATAATTCTACACACTGGAAAATAGAATCTGCCATGGCATGTAGGCCAAATTAAGCCTAGCTATGGGAAAATACACTCTACAAGGAATGTACAACACTGTACAGTTAGAAAAAAACTCAGAGTTTTGAGTGTTCACTAAATTAAATACTACAAGGGAGTAAAAACATACTTGTGTTTATGAGCCCAGAACATCCTAGCCTATATACTGCTTTTTGCATGTTTACTCCTTAGAAATCAGAGATGGCTCAGATGTACCTTTAAGAGAATGAACTTAGAAAAGAGAAGTCTGTAGATAGAGACAGGGACTAGATAATAAGATGGGTTTGCTGGTGCAAACTGTCAACTTGCTGTTGTTACTCAATGTCCTGGGTGAGAAAGAGGGGCAGCACCAACTCAAACACAGCATCCTTTTCCTCATGGGAGCTTTAGTTTAAAATCTGCACCTTACCTTCTTTCCTTCCTTCCTTCCTTCCTTCCTTCCTTCCCTATTCTCCTCCTTTCTACTTCCTTTTGTCATTAGCTTTTCCTCTTTGCATAGTGTGTGGTATGAAGATAAGCTGGAATCATGATCTATTGACTTCTATCTCTTTTCATCTTCACCTTCCCCCATAGTATTGAATAGAGACATTATTCTCACCCAGTCTCCAGTATCACTGTCTGTTCCTCAAGGAAAGAGGTTCCCTGTCATCTGTAAGGCCAGCTCAAGTGGCATCTCTGATAATTTCCACTGGTTCAATCTGAAGCTGGGAACCACTCATAATCTCCTGATTTGTAGCATATCCAACCTTGCTTCTGGAGTCTTAGATCTCTTCAGCAGCAGTGGTTCTGGGACCTCTTACTCTCTCATAATCAGCAGCATGGATGCTGAAGATGCTGCCACTTAGTAACAACCACAGAACAGTTCCCCATTCACACAGTTCTACAAACCAGAATAAAGCTCCTTTGAGCTACTCAGGGCCCATCTGATTTCTCCCTCAGAAAATCAATATGGTCAAGAGTGGAACTAATATGTTATAGAATCTCTCAATATTTCTACAATGGAAATGTTTCTGAGTTTCATGAAATGGCCTTTAACATCCCCTCTCTTAAAGGAAGAGAAAATGTGTAGATGGAGATAATGGGATAAGACAACCAGAGGACTCATCTTTGTGGTATCCTTTTTAGAAGAATGTATGAGAGCTGTGATTCAGATTTTCAGAACTTCATACTTATCCTATGAAGGGTGTCATTGGGCTTTTGAGAATATATGCAGGGCTTTAGGAATTCTTACATTTATAATGTTTTCTAATTTAGGGAAGTATAATAGCTCTTTCCCACAGCAGTTCTTCATCAAAGACTGTCTGTGTTTCAAATGGGAAGATCTAAGCAATGAAGGCACATTTTTCTATCACCTCTTCTTAGGGTGGGCAATATGGATGAAAATATCTTTCTGTGTTTTGTGGAATGTGAAGCACTGTGGATATGGGTGTTCCTAACAAATAAGCACTAATACAAGAATGTTAAAAAAGTTTCAAATTATGACATAAGGTCTTCATTCTACTACCTAAAGTTTAAGTTGAGAACTTTAAATTTTAGAGTTTGCTAATGCACAAATACATACTCAATTATATATACACATATATGTTTATATATACAACTATTTACATACAAAAGAAGCTGCATGGCCTCAATAACATCTACAGCTACCTATCAAAGGACCCTTTAACCATTTATGTATTGTTCAGACTGTAACTTATCTGACAGCCCCTGCCATGGAGGAAAAGGCAACAAGGAAATTCTACATGAAACATTATACAAATCAATATAAGGTACAACTCATAGACTGATGCTGTTCTTTGGTCTCCCAAGAGGAGAGTGTTTGCTACAAATAAACATGTACTGCCTTTTTTATCTGAGACTTAAGACAACCATGGGCATTTAAAAAGTCATTGACATGGCTAGTCCTGTGGCTGTGGCCAATCATTGCTGATTTGCAAATTTCCAGAGCACAACCCACTGTCTGAGGACTTCTTCATAGTCAGGTCACACCCTGTGCTGGAGTCAGCCTCACACAGGTCACAGCACAGACATGAGGGCCCCCACTCAGCTTCCTGGGTTGCTGCTGCTCCTGATTACAGGTGAGGAAGACAACATTGGAAATGTACACAGCTGAGTGTGGACAGTGCTCTTTGGTCTCTGGGAAAGTCCTCTTATAACAGTATTTATTGTGGGGGAATTTGTTTTCAATTTTCCAATCTCAGGTGCTAGATGTGACATCCAGATGACCCAGTCTCCAGCCTCCCTGTCGGCATCTCTGGGAGAAAGTGTTACCATCACATGCGAGGCAAGTCAGGACCTTAATGGGAATTTAGTATGGTATCAGCAGAAACCAAGCAAACCTCTTAGGTTCCTGTTCTATAAAACTGGGGTCTCATCGAGGTTTAGTGGCAGTGGATCTGGTACACAATATTCTCTCAAGATCAGCAGCCTGCAGTCTGAAGATGCTGCAACTTATTACTGTCAAAATCATTACACTACCCCTCCCACAATGATTCAAGCCATGACATAAACCACCCAGGGAAGCAGAAGTGAGAGTCAACGTTAGCCCATTTGCTCCTCTTGGAGTCTCCATCTGCTGAGAGTGTTTCTCTTTGTCAGAAATTAGAAGTTAAAGTGATCTTTTTGTGTGGAATCGGAGAAAAATTTCTGTGCCACAAGCTGTCCACTTCTCCAAGCCTAGCAACATTAAAAACACAGGAATTCTTCTCATGAGTAGCAGAGTCATAACAAGTCATAACAACAAGTGAGATTCATATAGCAGAAATGTCAACACACACACACACACACAGAGAGAGAGAGAGA
>CABHPH010160432.1:0-13452 GCA_902168325.1 Peromyscus nudipes | reverse complement strand
AGAGAGAGAGAGAGAGAGAGAGAGAGAGAGAGAGAGAGAGAGAGAGAGAGAGAGAGTGTCATTCAAACCCATGGCTTCAGAGCAGCCTCTAGCATGTCCAGAACTTTGGTTAAGAAAACTAGCTGCTCTTTCAGAGGACCCGCGCTGGACTCCCAACACTCACATGACTGCTAGCAATTGTTGACAACTCCAACTCCAGGTCCAGGGTGTCTGAGCCTCTCTTCTTGCCTCTGAGAACTTTGTACTCATAAGGTCCACAAAATATAAGCCAGCAAAAGATATACAGACATAAAATAAAAATAAATCGATGTATTTGAAAATTCTAAGGGACTAATATTCAAACAAACTAATACTGAGAACATATTTTTCTCAGAATCTGGAGTCCATTTTTTTACCACAAGTCCTCAGAGAGGGTGTCAACTTTCATCATATGCATGGAGGGGAGGTTTCCCTCCATTAACTGTTCATTAATCTCCTTACTAGGGGTGCAAGTGCTTAACTGCTTTCCTATTGCAGTGAAAAAAACATGACTTGAAAATTTATGAAAGAAAATATTTAAATTAGGGGGTCATGGTTCCAGAGGATTAATCCATGATCAACATGGTGGAAAGCATGATTGCAGAAAGGAAGGAGGCTAAAGTATTTTGCTGTAGATATCTTTAATATATGTATGTCCCAGGGGAAGTAGCTAAGAATTTACATCTGTATCTGAAAGTAGGAGGCAGGGAGGCAGAGAACTAACTGGAAACAGAACAAAAACCTCACCAAGCTGCATGCATATCACTCTGCAAAGAAAACAATAACTTCATTCCAACCTGTGGTTTCATACTAGCCTCTGCCATGACCAAATATACTCAGAAAGATGTAATGGAGTAGAAGTAGTCGACCAATCTAGCCTATAGCTGACTTTGGGCAGTTAACGTTGTCCTTAAAATAACATTTTTAGGAAACCTCCTATTTATTATCTTATGCATATTCTATCATGCAAATGATTACAATCAGATGCATCATGTTAAACGGACATGTGCATTGAAAAGAGTCTATAAATAAAAACAGAAAATCTTATAGATTGGACATCTCAGCAATCAACACTTCCTTTTCTGGACCACAAACAGAGGTTCACAGAACTGTTGAGTAAATTTCATGCAGGGGCTTCTGTTCTATGTAGTGTATATGTCCTGTGCCTCTCTTTAATTCTGAATAAAGTTCATGATGCCTTGTGACAACATAGATCACAGTAAATCATTCTTACATTAAGAAAAAAGAGAGTCATAGTCTCATCAGTTTAGTCATTAACTTCCCAAAAGTTTCCAGCATTGTTAATGTAACTGCTCATTTTCCAAATGTTCTATGATTCTATGATATTTCTCTTTTTACTGACCTGAAACTTGCTGAGCATACTTCAAAGGTTGCATCTACATGTAAATATACCCCAAAGAACTAACATTCTGAAAATTCCAAAACAATAATCACAATTGGCTTTTTATTGTCAAAACTCAGGAAGAATACTGGAATTCTGAAGAGGTCTAAAGATAGCATGGTTAGGTAGCCTATACCTTCATGGCAGAGAGCTCTGAGTTCAGAATAGCACCAGAGAATCCAATGTTTTAAGTCAAAATGCTAATGAATTTAAGTAAATTCATAGTTGTTACTCAGACTCCCATCACATTTATTGAACTGATCACTATACAGAGCTGACATGGGCATTCACCAGGTCTTCTGCATTACAGGTCTTCCTGAGTGTAAGGAGTGGGGTTTGCTACTTGTGCATGTTCATAGGACTCTTTTTTATCTGCTGCAATACCTTCTCCAACTCTGATATGATGGCTTTTGCTTTATTTTACTTTATTTTGTTATATTTGATTGTTGTCTCTTAGAAGTCAAAATTTTCTAATGAGAAACAGAAAGGGAGTGGATTCAGAATAGAAGTGAGATGGGAAGGAACTTGAAGGAGAAGAGGGAAAAGAAACTATAATCAGGATATATTATAAGAGAAAATAATCTGTTTTAAATAAAAGGAAAATTTTGGTGGTATTGTGTTCCCCGAAATATTGTGCACGCTAATAAATTTATCTCGAGTCAGAGAACAGGCCACAATATTAAACATAGAGGATAGGCAGTGGTAGCACACACCTTTAATCCTATCATTCCAGAGGCAGAGATCTACCTGGATCTCTGTGTGTTCAAGGATACAGCCAAGCATGGTGACAAATGCCTTTAATCCCAGAAAGTGAGCCTTTAATCCCAGGGAGTGATGGCAGAAAGCAGAAAGGTATATAAGGTGTGAAGACCAGAAACTAGAAACTTTTAGCTGGTTAAGTTTTTAGGTTTTTGAGCAGATGCAGTTCATGTGAGAGCCATTTGGATATGAGGGCACAGGCTTCCAGTCTGAGGAAACAAGATCAGCTGAGAAGTTGGCCAGGTGAGGTTAGCTGTGGCTTGTTCTGCTTCTCTGATCTTCCAGCATTCACCCCAATAACTGGCTTCAGGTTTGTTTTTATTAATAAGACCATTTAAGATTCATGCTACAGAAAATGAAGAAACATAGAGTGGCTTTTGTTTTTCTATGTACATTACTCCTGATGCTCACAGATACTCAAGGTGCATAAACTTCTCTTCTTAGAATCATCAGAGACGTTATCATGTTATCAGTCTCCTGGGGCCCTTTACCAAAACTTCCTAGTGATCTTCAAAACCTGGCTTCATATAGAGATGTTGTCAGCAGGTGGGACATCAGGAGGAACAGCTGGAGCAGCCCAGCCTTATTCTTCTTCCCTGGGTGTTGGGGGGGTTATATTATGACTTGAATCACTGTAGGAGGGGTATCACAGCTTTGTTGACTGTAATAAGTTGCAACATCTTCAGGCACTAGGTTGCTGATGGGAAGAATGAAATTTGTGCCAGAATCACTGCAACTGAACTCTAATCGGACCTGAAGTTGTAAATGAAATGCATCATAGGTGAAGTTATTAGTAACTTTTCCTTGTTTCTTTTCATGACAGTATAAGTAAATTCTAATATCCTGACTTTATTGGCAAAAGATGGTGACTCTCTCCTAGAGATGCTAACAGGGAAGAAGGAGACTAGGTCATCAGGTTATCATACCTATGTCCTTAGATTAGAAAATTAAAATCAAATATTTCCCAAATATGTAATATTCCTATGTGATTTTCCTCAAATACCAAGCAGCAAAGATCACTTTGTTAGGAGAAATCCCAGAGTTGACTGTTAATACCTGGAACCCAGAGCATCATCAGCCCCAGAAATTGAGTGACAACCCTTGTCTTGATTGTAACTGACACCTGCACAGGATGTGACCAGGAAATCCAAGAAGTACTCATGCATTTGGCTGTGCTCTGTGCTCATGCAAATCAGCAGAGATTGGGAAGAGCTGGGCACAACAATCACCAATGTGCATTGCACAGCCATGGTGAGCCTCACAATACACTACCAAGTTTCATGTGCTTTCTTTCTAAGCTATAGGCATCTTCTACCTTTTCATACAAAGACCTGGAGAACTGAACGAGGAGAATAAATCAATCGGAGAAGCTTTAATCTATTTTGTTCTCTGAGTCAAATTTGTATTAGTTGTTCCAAGGACTCATAACAAATAACCAACATTTGGACTTTAATTGGGGTGTAATCTCTTATAGTTCTAAAGAGAAGAACTGTAGAGTCAGGGTCAGTGAGTCAAGATCAAGATGTAGGTGGTGGGGAAAGAGAGGTTTTAAGAGAGACTTTTCTCCATTGATTTTTATAGCCTGTGTAGCTCTTACTTCTCAGTGAGCACATTGCCGTATTGTTCTTCTCCATGTTGTCATGTGCATCATTTGTGCCTGTATTAATCTATTAGTCGGAATACTTGGGATTGCATCCAGGGCCAAACTGGTCAATCACCTTCCATCAGATAAACGCTAAAACAATGACATAGAACCCAATAAAATCAGTGTACATTCTAAGTGTAAACTATCTTATTCCTCTCCCCGATTGTGCCCATTCCATCTTTCTCTCTCTTCCCTCACGTCTTCCTTTTGTCACTATTTGTCTTGCTCACCCATGATGATATTAAAATCTCATTCCTTCCAGTGAGACTGTGCAGCAGGGTGTAATGCCCACAGGTCGTCTGGGGGAGGACAGTTATGGTTTTACAGGAAGACCTGCTCTTTCTCCATTGTCATTTTGTCATGCAGGAAAAGGACACAGCCAGGTCTGATTTTGAGTAATCAGGACGGTAGCACTGTCTACACAGAACATTTACAGCTTGTAAACCTATTAGTCTGTTTAAAAACCATGTTCATTCTTTTGATAATTTCATAAATGCATATACTATGTTTTGACCAATGTAGATAATGTGCATTTATGAAAATGTAATAATTGACCTCCCTTAATTTTGTATAGTTTAAATTTCTCTTGGTCTTTTTTTTTTGGGGGGGGGATCTCCCTGGGAAGGGAAAATAGAATAGATTTTGAGGGTAGATTGGAGGTGGGTGGGGATGGGAACAGGAGGGATCAGGTGAGGGTTGGGGAGAGAGTATTGGAAGAGATGACTGGAAAAGGTGACAATTCTGAGTGAGGTAGAAACCTAGTGCTATGGAACTTTCCAGGAATAAACAAGGATGACCCTAGCTAAGATTCCTAGCACTAGGGATATGTAGCCTGAACTGGACGTCTCCTATAACCAGATAAGACTTCCAATGGAGGGACTGGGACACCAACCCAGCCACATAACCTTCAACCTACAATTTGTCCTGCCTACAAGATGTGCGTGGGTAAAGTTGGCACAATGATTGGGTCAGCCTGAGACCAATACCAAGAGTGGGAACCCATCCATGAAACTACCTGAAGGGCCAGGACCCAGAGGCTGGATAACCCAGAGACCTAGGATAGAATCAAATACAACTGGCAAAAAATAAAAATGTCAATGGTGATGCCTGATGTTATTCTGCTATACCAATTGACTAGTGTCTAGTCCAATTGTCATTAGAGAGACTTCATGAAGCAATTTATAGGAACAGATGCAGAGACCTACCACCAAGCATTAGGCAGGGCTTGGGAAATCCTGAGGGAGAGGGGGAGTATGAATTGAAGGAGCCAGTGGGATCAAGGACACCACAAGAAAACCCACATAATTAATTAACTGGGGTGCATAGGGGCTCACAGAGATTGAACCAACAACCAAGGAGCTTGCCTGGGACTGACCTACCCCTCTATCCATATATATATATGTGTGTGTGTGTGTGTGTGTGTGTGTGTGTGTAACTTAGTCTTCTTGTGGGACTCCAAACAGTGGAAGCAGGGGCTGTTCTCTGACTTCTTTGCTGGCTTTTGGGACCCTATTCCTCATAATAGGTTGCCTTGTCCAGCGTTAATATTAGGGGAGGTGCCTAGTCTTACTGCAACTTGATATGACATGTTTTGTTGCTCCCCATGGGAGGCCTGTCTTTTTCTTAATAGAAATGAAGGAGGCATGGATGGGAGGGGCAGAGGGGAGGTAGGGGAGGGACTGAGAGGAGAGGATGGAGGGGAACTGTCATCCAGCTCAAAATAATAATAGTAATAATGAAATAATAATAAAAATTACAAATATAAAATTAAAAACTTTTATTTTGTGAGAACATCATACATGAATATACTACGTTTTGACCAAAATATGCAATGCAGATTTATGAAAATTTAATAGTGGGCCTTTGTAGACGAAATTCTAAACATTCTAATTAAATAAGAAACACAGAGCCAAATACAGAGTTAAAATCCCAAGAAATCAGAGCACTAGGGAATAGCCTTTCGCCTACCAGCCGCTGCTGTGGCTTCCCCCAGAGAGAGGGAGACCTTCTTCCTGTGTGACTGTCTTTTTATTACCTTTCTGTTCTGCCTTCTCATGGCTCTAAACCCAACCACATAACTTCCTCATCACTGCCTGTCTGTACACACTCCAGGTCTCTATGGTTGGTACTGGAATTAAAGGCTCGTGTCACCATGCTTGGCTGTGTCCTTGACCATGCAGAGACTCTGCCTGCCATGTGATTGGATTAAGGGTGTTTGCCACCACTGCCGGACTTCTGCTAAATGGCTCACTTTTAGCTCTAATCCCCAGGCAACTTTATTTATTAACATACAAATAAAATCACATTTCAGCAAACATAAAATATCACCATAGACCTTCCTTTATTTTGTATAGTTTAAAAGTGTCTCTTGATCTTCTCAGGGTCATGTGTTCCCTTGTCTCAGGTGTAATGGTTGCTCCTTAACACAAAAGGAAAGAAGACAACTCCTCTGTCCCGCTTTTAAACCTTTTCGTTCTCTTAGGACAGACTGGTGAGCAACCAATGAAGGAAAGAAATTGTTTACGGTGTGATAATGACTACATTTGAACAACTCTCATAGTTAAGTGCCCAGCAGTTTTTTTTTTGTTTGTTTGTTTATTTGTTTGTTTGGTTTTTTGACTGACAAATTTTAAATATATTGGAATCTCTGTTAGAAGCATAAAACAGGATTGGCAATTTTTTTCTGGATACTCCAATATCTGCAAAGCGGTCTAACTAAAGCTGGGGAAGAAAACCAAACTGAATGAAAACTAACAGGGACTGATATACATGACATGCACACGTGCCATACGGCATGGCATTTCATAGATACGGAGATAGAA
The DNA here is from genome assembly GCA_902168325.1 of Peromyscus nudipes. Classification (NCBI taxonomy): domain Eukaryota; kingdom Metazoa; phylum Chordata; class Mammalia; order Rodentia; family Cricetidae; genus Peromyscus; species Peromyscus nudipes. The sequence continues at coordinate 6,806 of CABHPH010160432.1, read as the reverse complement.
GTTCTAGGATTCTAGGAATGTGAGAGTTTCAGATGTGTTAAATGCAATGCACGGCTGATACTAATAACAACTTAGAATACTGCATTATCCTTGGATGTAGAAAAGTCCTTGATGACCTTTGCTAGGTCACTTCTAGTGGAATCAGAGAAAAATTCCAGATAACAGCAGGGTGATCAGCTGAGTGATTATTAAGCAAGGAGTGATAACAAGTACTACAGAATTCATGCAGAGGCTTGTCAGTGAAAAGGTAAATGAGAAGAGACTGTGGGGTCACAGGGAAGCATGTGCTCCTCAAGACCAGAGACATATAGCTGTCCATATGTATATACCTATAAATGTTCAGAGTGATCTCTGAAACAGAGATAAAGGGGAGAAGGAAAGAAAAGGAACAGAATAGGAGTGAGGAACAAGTGAGAAAACAAGATCTCTGAAGGGAAATTCAACAAGGAAGGAAGAGTAGAAAGAAATGCTCTAAAGGGCCAGAGAGATGGATCTGTGGTTAAGAGGGTTTTTTTTGCTTTTGCAGATAGCTGGTGTTAAGTCCTCAGCACATATGTTAGGTGGCTCACAGCCACATATAATTCCAGCTCCATGTTATCTGACTCTCTTTAAGAAATATTTTGAAGTGTTCATAGAATTGATTTTCTCATAGCTCAATGATGGGATACATTCTTAAATGATCAATATGGCAAGCATTTGGGTTAAAATATAGAAGCCACTAAATAGAACATGTCAATCTGACACAGATGTCTTGTTAAAATGTAGACCATTGCTAGTGCTTGCAAATTATAGACTGCCATTTCTCATTTCTTTAATTTAATTAGTATGTTAATTTTCATTAAAAATATTTCATGCAAATTTTCACTTTCTATTTGCTATATGAATTAGATAAGGCTATTTTTTCTGTTGTTTTTTATTATGGTCCTAGAATTACTGATAATATTTGAAAGAACACATATACATATTATGAATTTGGCTCTTGTCAGTCGTTATCTGAAAATTCAGTAACATCAACCATACTATATTTCTGTTGTCAACACCCAGTGATAATTTTAGACTTCTGAAAAGGTCTGAGTATAGCATGGGTCGACAGCTTAGACATTCCTGATAGAAAGCTCTGTATTCTGAGAGAGCTGCTGAGGATACTATTTATTATCTACTTCAGTGACGACAAGAGCACTAAAGCCAGTTAATGGTTATTACTCATATTCTACCTCTGTGTATTAAAACAGTCCCTTCTTTGAATATCTACAATCATTCTTGTTTTCCTTTATGCATACCAACTGCTGACATGCAGATGCATCATACTTTTGTTCTTGTGGAATGATGGGAGGCATTGTCATGCCTCTAAAATAGTATTGAAGAAATGGAGAGTGGGGTGCATAACAAAATCCCTGTGCCTTTCACAAAAGCCTCCATGTGGGTACCAGAGCCTGGTTGCATTTGAAAAATGCTGTCAGTAGGTAAAAGAACAAAGAAGAGTATTGGGGACAGTTACACCCTCACTTCTGCTTTTCTGAGTGGTTTTTGTCATGACTTGTATCACTGTGGTACAAGCTATAATGTTGCTGACAATAATAAGTTGCAACATCTTCAGGCTCCAGGCTGCTGATGGTAAAGGAAAAATCTGTCCCAGATCCACTGCCACTGAACCTTGAGGGAACTCCTGATTGTAAAGTGGATGCTGAATAGATCAGGAGCTTAGGAACTTCCCCTGGTTTCTGCTGGTACCAAGCCATATACTTGCTAATATCTTGACTTGCTTTACAAGTCATGGTGACTCTGTCTCCCAAAGAAGCAGACAAGGATGATGGAGACTGAGTAACTTGGATGTCACATCTGGCACCTGAAGTTGGAACATTAAAAGCAGATACCCATGCAATTAATAATACTATGGCATGATTACCCTCAAAGACAAGCAACAATAATCAGTGTTTTGAGACATCTCCCAAGACCAGTCCTCCTTACTTGTGAGCCAGAGCATCACCAGCCCCAGGAATTGAACAGAGACCCTCATGGCCATGCTATGTCACATGTGATTCAGATAGATTCCTCTGGATGGTATGATCAGCTCTTTAAAATTATACTCAAAGCAATGGGCTGTGTTCTGGGTAAATGCAAATCATCAGGAACTGGGCAGAGCTAAGAACTGGTGCAGAAATAACTTCTCTCTGTGAAATCACATGGTCTTTAAGAGTTCTCATTCCTACCACAGCACAGAGAGCATTCTTTCTTTCTGACTGAAAAACAGGGCCTTTCTATTTTCTCTTTCAATATGTTTCCTTGCCTAATCTAAAAAACTGCAACAAGTTTTCAAGCTCCCACCATTTGACACTCTTTAGTATTGCTGAGATCACAGAGGATACAAGTTCTTCACATTCTTACTGTGAAGTTAAAGTTCAAAGCTGTCATGAGTAACGTTCATTATAAGGAAGGACATAATCTATGTACCTAAGCTGTATTCTTCTAGTAACTGTTTGCTATTCAGGATCACTTTGCCCCATTCTTTCTACCATTGGTATCTCAAGTCAAGTATATTCTATCTTCCCTTCTGAAGCATGAGAGCTGTCCCATCATCTCTGATTTTAGTTAAACGTATCCATACACAGTGTTCTCTAGATGCTTCATGGTATTGGTGCTTTTCTACTCTATAACTCACCCATTGTGTTTGAACCTTGAGAGCTTCTCCTTGCCAAGTAGTCATTCACTCTTTTGAAGGTACTGTGCTCATTAAAATTAGATATCTAAAAGCAAAAAGTAGTTCAGTTGCTGAGAGGACACAACTTTAAATGGTTGGTGAGGGCAATGCATAGATTTCACATTTATTACTTATTGTATTTGTACCTAAAATGTAGATTTTCAATATGATTACAGAATTTATATTGACTGGCATTTCAAAAATTAGCAATATAGGTCACTCATATTATATTTAATAAAGGGAAGGTCAATAATCTTTACTTATCTTTATTTTAAATTTAGAATACAATGATTTTAAGTTCCTATATCTGTTTTATGTCACTCCCCCATCCATGAAATCACCCACACCCATGCATTGCTCAAGAGGAAAACACAATGCTGAGCAGACAATCTGGTGTTCTCTGGAGGATCTGGAAAGTCATATGTTGTAAATGTGATGATTCTTTTCTGCTATGGGTGGGAGGGTAACAGAAAACACGTGACAGCAAAGTAGTAGGAGGGTTGCTAAGTGTGAAGGGGACAATTGTGAACAGGGGCAAGAATATGAGGTTTGATTAAGTAAGATGGACATAAGCTAAACCAAATATGTGAAAATGCCCCAAGAAAATCTGTTGCTTTATGTGCTAATTAAATGTTTAAATAGTGAAAAACATCGAAACAAGCTGTGCCTGCCTACTACTGAGAGCTTGTATATTTTACTATAGACTTTTTTAGTAGTGAAAAAGATGCATGTTAATATGCAGATTATTTATTAATTAGCTTATTTATTTAAATATAAAAAGTATAAGCTACAAAATCATGGGGAAATCTGAGGAAATTATGTACTTAATATTACAAATATATTTACATTACATTATATTATATACATTATCAAAGCAAAATAGATCTTATCAGACTTCATCAAAGCATTTGATAAATAAAATATTAATTATTAAAATAAATTAGCTAATAAATATAAGCATAGATTAATAGATGCACAAATAAATAAGAAGTTAGGATAGGCTCATACACAAAATAGAATGTTCTTTTGTGTTTAACCCTTACATTACAAGGCTAAGGGAGCATCTGTGTCTGAAATGTAATGTCATGGTAACTAAAACACACACAATGAAATAATGGAAAGGTAAATACTGGAGTAAATATGAAAGTCAACAAAAGTGACATGGATTTGAACTTTTTCTCTTTTATCCTATGTCTTAAAAACAAAAACAAATGGTAATTAATTGTGAACCTACATTGATGGGCACACAAATGTGATTTGCTAGGGAATAAACGAGGGGGGAGAAAAGCAATTTTGCAGGAGCAAAGTGTTTTTGGTACTACTGAATCTAAGTTCGTATTAAATACAATAAATTTATTACAGATTAAAACAATGCTTGTAGTATTCAATGCAGGAAGGAAAGGAAGAAGATAAAAAAGAAAGATATATAAGAAGGAAAATAAAGAACATAAAAATAAGTAAGTCAAATCTGGAAGATTTTCAACACAAAGTAAGCAGAAGAGCTGAGCTCAAACCTGGTGCTGCAGAAAGAGAAGTGAGCTACTGTGCTCTCCAGAAACAGCAGACAGGCAGAAGTGGATCTCCTGGATTATCAACTCTAAAACAACGGAATTAGATTAGACTTTCCAGCCAAGTGCAGATCTCGAAAATAATATTTTCCAGATAATCAAAATATTAGTCATCTACAATAGATTCACTTTGTATCTCAAGGCAGAATATGTTGAAATACAAAGCTAGAAAAGTAAGTATCAGACAAGGTCCATACACACACACAAAAAAGCTGTGTCTGTGTTAATATCAGGAATGTGAAATACAACACAAAAAAATGTTACAAGACACAAAGAATGCTATTGTGTCCATGCACGCAAATGGAAAAGGTCCGTTCATTTATTTATTTACTTTGATTTTTAATTTTTTCATTACATTTACTTATACATTGAGGTGGCACATGCCATGTCCACAGGTTAGAAGACAAATTCCTTCCATCATGTGGGTCTTATGGATGGATTTCAGGTCATCAGGCTTGCTGGCAATCGCCTTTACCTACTGAGCCATCTTGTCATCCCAGGAATGAATGATTTTCAAATAATGTTATAAAGAAAATGTAACATTCATAAATAACAGGATCTTGATAGAGCTCTAACATATTGTGAACCTAAACTGAAATATTTACTGGAAAAGAAAAAGAGTTCCATAAGATTTGTCTGAAAATTCAGTGGATATTTTCAATAAAGTATAGAATAGTTTACATTCAACATCTTTAAGTGGGGAAAGGGGCTGGCTCAGCAGAGTTTGATACCTAGCGTCTAGATCAGTTGGCTCACAACCGCCTCTAACTTGAGCTCCAGGATATCTGTTGTCTCTTCTGTTCTCCTTAGGCACTCCATTCATGGGCAAACCTACACAGACTCATGAGAATAGATACCACTTTAAAATTATAGTTATAATAAAGGACCTAGGGAGGAATCTCAGATTAAAATGTGAAGGATCTGAGTTCAGTCCCTATACCCACATCTGGTGGCTGACAACTGTCTGTTGCTCCAGCCCCAGAACACTTCAGGTACATGCACTCATGTGAACACACCATAAACAGATACATATGTACACATAATTAAAAAATTTTAAAATTAAATCTTAAAAATTAAATATAAAAATATATTAAGGGTATAGATGTGTTAAACAATATAACAATTACCCTGGTTCAAATAGACATCTGAACATTCGTTAAAAAAAAGAGAAAAGATATCCAATTCAAAGATTTAGGAAACATTCTCCCTAATATAGTAGTTCACAAAACAATTTTCATTAAATTTATAAAAGCACAAAATCACTAGATATGATAGAGGATGCTTATATGCTAAGGTATCTGAGAATTTGAAGCAGGTAGATCTCTTTTACAAAGAATTTAATCCTACCTCCAGCAACAAAGAAATCCTGCTTTATAGAAAAGAGCATGACACAAAAATTAAATCATGCGAGTATTTCTTCTGATTATAACACAATGAAAATTAAATTTAGCAACAAGAGTATGGATTTAAAACTATGATCAGACTGCTCAAAGTATCACTCAAAGAAATTTAAATAGTGCAATAATTATCAAATTTATGATGTTTTCCCAGAAATTTCATGCACATATGGACAGCTCTGACTTGGATCACTAAGAACACAAGGATAAAAGAGAAAAAGAAGAGCTGAATTTTGAGGCTCTATAAGGCCTGTTTTCTATGTCAAACATTTGATGAGATCTGAGTTACAAACTCTGGAGTAGTTGCTTCTACTACTTCAATAATCAAGAATCTTCTAACAATTGTGGGTTTTTTTGATGTTGTTAAGACTCATGTCCAGAGTTTTGTACTCTGTCTACCATGGACACGTGTATCACAACAAAAATTTCCATTTCTATTGGCTATTTAAGTCCTGTTGTATTTCTGGAAACTGTCAATGTGTTCAGCCTCTGCTTGTGCACAATAGAAGATGCAAACCCAGCACATGATTGATTATTGACATGCAAATTTCAACCAAACCACAATAAATGATGAAGATTTGTATGCCATGTCAAAGACATATTTGAGTATGTAATTATATCCTTCATTTTGGATTTTTTTCTTTTCTCATTATTCAGCATAGTAGTTGCGCAAATGTTGTACCATTGATACTGTGCTTCTCTGCAGGACTGTGTAGTAGAACTTTGTCAATATGTCATGGCTGTTGACAACAATAAATCATAGCAGCTTTGACTATTCTTATGGTACCCTCACAAGACTGTACCTGTTGATATTTCTTAGTCTAGGGAATCATGGGAATGGTAAGATAGCTCAGTAGAAAAAGTTCTTGTGGTATGGTACAAGTGTGAGAATCTGAGTTCAGATCTCCACAAACAATGTAAAGCAAGCAAAAGTAGAATGCATATGTAATTCCAGCTCTCTCTCCTATGATGTGATGTGAGACAAACCAGTCTGGCATACTAGGGTAGCAAGCGATCCAACCTCAAAGAAGATAGAAAGTAAGGACTGACACACATGGTTGTCCTTGGACATCCACAGCTGTGCCATGACATGTCCATAGTCATTCATATTTATATAAACACACATACACAGAGAGAGAGAGA
>CABHPH010160429.1:0-48854 GCA_902168325.1 Peromyscus nudipes | reverse complement strand
GCCTAACAGAACTGACTCGGCTTTGGTGTGTTTATAGTGGGCAGTGTTTTATGCCTCAAATGCAACACATCAGCCATGCAAAACAGTGTGTTATTTTTGTTCGCTTCCTGTATCTGCACCGCGGTGATTTTTGTTTAAAAGAAAGGTCACGATTATTTTCCATTATGATGGAATGGAAACATTCTAGACATCTGAGAAACAGATCTTTAAAACCCAGTACTGCGCTGAGAAAGCAATGAAGAGTTCCTGTCAAAGTGCAATTGAATCTATTTAACCAGACGGACCAGCTTTAACCAATCCAATAAACCACGGGCTTGCTCCTGGGTCAGAAGGGCCACTGTGCCTCTCTGAGCCCAAATCCTGTATATTTTGTTGCCTGCCATCAAATAAACCTGTTTCTTCTTGTTGTTAATTGACTGGCTCATTTGTTAGGGTTGGTTTTTTCCTGGTGCAATAATCACACTGTAAATTTTCCTAATCCCTCTCTATAAGCACAGAGAAACTCTAGAATCCTGAAATTCTGAGCCAGGAGGAACCTCAGAGTAAACAGAGAATTAGCAAAGTTAAGTGACGCCCTGTCTGGCTTGGGGGCTGACACCACCCTCCAGATCTCCCTGCTTGTGGGCCAGTGATCTCCCTCCACCTCCAACCTCTTGGGAGGCACTGAAAAGGGAGTCAGCAACCAGCATTTCAAGAAAATTAGTGTGATATAAGAAGGATGATGAATGCAGGTACTAAAACCAGTTTAGAGATTCAGGAGCCCAAGGATCATAGGCAAGCCAAGAAGAGCAGAAACTCTGTAGAAAAATAATGAGGTAAAAATGAAGATGGTGGAGAGAAAGTAGTGGCTCCTAAGACATCTCAGACAGGATCCAAAATCACATCAAGGAAGCGACCATGGGAAAAGGCCATGTCCACATGTTGATGGGGTGATGAACAGAAGTGTACAGATGGCCTATGAGAGAGCCTTTGTGCTCTGTCAGAGGAAGAAAATCTAATATGCATCCTCCAGGGGGTGAACTAGTGGAGGGCATGGCCATGTAAAGGTAGAATCTAAGCTGCCCTAAGAGCAGGCCAGGGTCTGGCCGCACCAAGGCTGCTTCACCTACTACGGGATGCAGCACCCTGCATCCTGTCAGATCTTGGGCAGGCAGAATCTCAGCAGCACAGACATAGGCAGAGACATTTGAAGCTTTCTGATTCTCAGGCTGGGGCACACCCATGATGCATGCCACCTTCCTGGTAAGGATTTGTTGTTCAGGTAGGTGGGGTTGGGACCTCCAGCGTGGTTTGATGACTGCCTCTTATCTCAAGTCCCTCTGAAGTATAAGGCAAGAATGTGTTTTCCAGTGTTCCAGTTTGTTAATTTTCATGTAAGAAATGAATCTTGCTCATTGTTTCTTTGAAATACCCATGTTGTAGAAATGCCCAGGCACTCCAATGCAAGGAAAATAAATTCTCAATTGGTCAAGTCTTCTAAGTCAGTTGAAACTCATATGTTATTGTTATTTTTCCTGATCACCATTGAAATGATGGAATATTAGGTGGGATTTTATTACCAACCCTTTGGGGATTTCCCCCTCTCTGTCTTGTTTTGCTTTTTTTTAAATGAAACTGGACAGCTCGGACAAAGGCCTAATCTTTTGAGTGGGTGAATTTTGTTCCAGTGTTTCCAAAAGACCATGTTCTGAGTCACTGTGTCCTTCACCTTGCAAAGCCTGGACTCTAAGTTGGTTGTGCCTACACGTGTGTCTACTCCTTACTAACTTCAAAGGCTGATAAAGGATCCAGTTCCATGCTGACCTCCTTTCACAGAGCAGTAAGCACACATCATTGGTAACCTGGACAAGAGAGACACACTCTCTCATGCTTACTATCTGCTCATAAATGGAATCTTCACACAGTGGAGAATTACTTCCTAGAAAATAATTCATCTCAGATGAATAATGATACTGCATTGTGGGCCATGGCCCAGATAGTGAGTTTCCTTTGGTAATAACTACCTATAATCGTCATATGTTTTCCCATTCAATTAAACATTTCTTACAGAGATGGAAAATTTTACTAAAATGTTCAATAAATGATTAAGAAATTAGCATATAAACTAAAAGGGGGCAACATTTAAGTAGGGTACCCATAAGCCATTTTAAGCAAAATTTATGGGTACATAAACATTTTTAATAATTAGTGACTATCTCCCACTGGTTGCTAATTCTTTCTTGTGATAATTTCACGGTCTCAATGCTACTCAAGCTGATGCATGAATTATTTCTCATTCTTGGTTTGTTTAGAGTTTTCCAGGATTTTGCACACGCCTCTGAGAACAGAACCCTGGTCTCTGCCCTATTCTACTTACTGTGGCTGCACTTCTCTCTCCTGGAAAGGCCGAGGGGAGCAGAATGAAAGGCCTGAAGCCTGAATTCCTTGTCCCTACTTTTTTTCTTCTCCCCATATTCAATTCAATCCCTGTGGATTGAGCATCCGCAATGTGACGGACGCTGGGGAATCAGGTGAATGGCCCTTGCCTTGCTAAGACTCTCAGCCACCTGAGTCTCCCACCTGACCACAGAAGATTCTACATAGCACATTCAGTGCTGTTAGTGCTTAACCTCAAAAGTCTAGATGTTTTCATAAGAAGAAAAAAATGGTGAAAAGTTTATGGTAGCTTAATTCATGACCTCCCTTTTTATGATGTGTTATCCAACCCCGTGGGCCTGCATTGTAATTCCCCACATCCAGATATCAGAAGACTGACTCATTTATAATACCAGCCAGCTAATGGCAACTGCAGGTTTAAATCTAGATTGTGCCACACAAGGCCCTCTTGCAGACCTTGTCTTACAAGCATCCTTGGCACACCTTGATTGGTTCTATTGCCATCTATATCAGTGACTGTTGATAAACCACCAAGACCAAAGTGACTTAAGGCAGTTTAGCTTGCTTTCCAGTTCCAAAGGGGCAGTCCACAATGGCAAGGGAGTCTTAGAAGCAGGCAGTGAAAGGAGGAGGCGGAGAGATCGCATCTTCAACCACAAGCATGAAGCAGAGAGAGTGGACTGGAAGTGGGATGAGGCTATGAACTCCACTTCCTAAAGGCTCCATTACGCCCCTAACAGTACTATCAACAGAGGACCAAGGGTTCAAATGCATGAGCCTGTGGAGCATGTTTCTCATTTAAACCAGCAGTCTACACTGGTAATTTGTTTTCATATGTACACATGTATACTGAACATGTACATTTTTCATACTGGATGTCAAATAAGTTTTATGGTGGCTTCTGGAATCATCAAGTAAATGGTGACATATTTATATGTGCCTATAAATTGTCTGGAAATTGGGAACTGATAGATGCTCTGGAAATCCCTATATAGCTCTAAAGACATCACTGTGGCCCAGAGGGGTTGACAAACACAAGACCAGTAGGTGCAAGAAATTAAGGCTAAAGTGTATCACAGCTTCAAAGGAAGCAAAAAAGGATGGAAGAATGACTGCCAGAGAAGAATCCCAGGTAACCGTATTTTCAAGACGGTGCTCTCAACACCTTGTGTGTCGGGTCCTATTACTTGCACTTATGTCAAGAAACCTCACTGGAACTGTCTGTCTCTTGGAGACAGAAATGACATGACAAATGTCAGGGACCCCACAGTTCCCACAGTGACTCATGTTCTTCTTCCATCCCTGTCTGTCATCCTTAATGTGGGGATTTTTACCCTGTGGTCACAGGATGGCTGCTTTACCTACATGTGTTTTATTTCTGTATCCTTAGCAGAAGCAGCAAAGGCATGAGTGTGTGTGTGTGTGTGTGTGTGTGTGTGTGTGTGTGTGTGTGTGATCATTTTGTCTCTGTTGATAGGAACACGTTGCTTTGTGCAGGGCTTTGATCAACAGATTTGCATACAAATCATGGGCAAAATTGTATCATATGACCTTAGCCAGTAAACACCCTGAGAGCTGAGGATCTTGAACTGGGTGTTTATCTGTCCTACATAAATCCATGTTTTTCTAATGAGGAAATGAGAGCCAATAAAGAACCAGTGATGACTGGTTCCAACTCGCTCAAGTGTTTCTGTCACACAAACCAAGAAGGGGAATGGCCTTACCTTGAATCCAGTTTAGCACTGTTGCAAAATGAAAATGCCAAATGATTTTCCCTTCTCCATGTCTCAACATCTTTTCCTTGGGTAAAGGGGTAATATCAAGTGGCCTGTATATGTCCAACAGCTTGTCAAGAGACTCAATAGTACAGTAACTAAATGCACACCTGTGTTTTATATGAAACATGGATGAGTATTTTTGTTTGCAAGATTATCAGCAATTTCTCCTTGTTTCTCTAGATGAAGAAACTGTTCTGGTACTCCCTTAGTAATCTGAGATTATTGTTTTAAGAATCAGAATCATGTGTTGTTTTGTGGTGTGATCAGAGCACCCAAGCACGCCCAATCCTCCTTTAGGATCTTACTCTCATATGACAATGTTACTTGTCTAAAGAAGTTTGTGTCTTTCCTTGATGTGGGACTTGATGAGTTGGCTTGTATGAATGAGCAGAGCTAATGTGATGGTCTGTGTTAATTGCCCACTTGCCAGGATCTAGAATCAACTGGAAGATAGATTTCTGGGCATACCTATGAGGGAATGTCTGGGTTGGGAAAGTCTCTGGACAAGTCTGTGGTAGATTATCTTGATTAGTTCATTGACGTGAAAGGACCCATCTTAAGTATGGGTACACTGGAAAGGGGATCCTAGACCACCTAAAATAGAGAGGGTACACTGAGAACCACCATGCATGCTCTCTACTCCTCAATGCAGATTAAGATATGACCAGCTACTTCAAGCTCCTGCTGCCTTGATATCTTGATCTGTGAGCTAAAGTAAACCCTTTCTCTATTAAGCTATTTTTGTTGGAGTATTTTTATCACAGCAACAGAAAAAGAAACCAAGACAAGTAGACAGCACTTTAAAATATGAGGTAGGCATGAAACTGGCTAATCCCAGGATGCTGCTATGCTCAACAAGAGAAGATCGAGGTAAAAATATATTTTTGCTGCCATATATTTGTCTCATTAAAAATCACTTACTGTGAGGCCAGAGAAATAGCTCAGAGGTTAAAGGCATTGAGTCCAGAGGACCTAGGTTCAGTTCCCAGCACCCATATGGCCTATAGCTTGTAACTCCAGAACCAAGAGATCAGATGCCCTCTGCTGGCCCCCACGGGCACTGCACAATATGGTAAACACACTTTGGAACACATATACACACATAAATAAAATTCTTTTTAAAACATTCTACTTAAAAGAAAACTATTTATCAAGTTCCACACATCTATAAATTTTCAAAAAAAAAAAAAAGACAGGTTTACTCCAGTTGACTCTTGGTTTTATTCATTCTTTACTTATTTTAAAGCCACTTTTCCATCCAGCAATATCTCAACCAGAGCAGGAGAGAAAGATCAAACCTCGAACTAGGCACCTTAATTATGTCATTAGCTGGAGTTAAGGATTTGCTGAGGGAAGACACTGGAGCTATTTGTAAAATGAGGTATGTACTTGTCTCTCGGTTTCAATTACCCATGCTATTTCTAGTCCCTATTGCCATGGATTATCGAGACTTGGATGATCTCAAACTATCATTTTTGAGCACAATTTGGTTACTATCTGTCAGAAATCATAATTAGCGTCAAAAAACATTCAGCTCCACTTTTGTACAAGGCATTGAACTAGCTGTAGCAGTGGGGGCATTTGGGAACAGCAATATTACAGCAGCCTCCTACCAGATGCACATTTTCTTAGAAAATTCAAGTAATGAGTACATAAGTGTACAACCTTCAACGTGATGGGAGGGAAGACTACAAGTATTTTTTTCCTCAATAATTAGATTCAGATTCTTAGGAGTCTGGCTGAAGGCATCAGCAGACGTGTATCATCTCATCCAGTTATCCCAAAAGGGAAGTTTGAATGTTCAATTTACACAAATGTGTTGACTTAGGCTTTGCAAATGAAGGACTTTTTTTAAACATCTCACACTATGCTCCACATTAGGCCCAGCTCTCAGACTCTCTTTGATTGTAGTGCAAAGACTCTCAGCTCTGCCAATTACTATGTGACCTTAGGCAAGTCACTCACTTAACCTTTCTGAGCATCTCTTCCTTCATCTTTAAAGTGGGGACAAAAATCTACTCCACAAAGCTGTTATGGGGAAGGAAAAAAGGATCATGTTGGAGGAAAAAACCATTTTATAAAATGCAATGTGTTATATTTTAAAAGGTATTTATTAATTCATTCAAAGGAAATATTAAAGAATCTTTATCCAGTGTTGACAAGCATTGAGCATCTAAGTGGCCTTGAACACTGAATAATTTTGTTGAAGTACCACATAGTCTCAAAGACCAATCATCACTGCCAGGTAATTGGAAATCTCTCTAGTTTTGAAATGAAAGCTGAGGTCATCAAAAGTACTCGTCTGCTTCAGAAATCTTGCTCAGGGTAGTGCTGCTTTAGAAGTAGTCACAAGCCATTTTCCAGGATTGCTAAATTAAACAATCCTCAGTCCTTGGAGAAAGTGCACAGTCAAATGGACATAGCCACCACCCCGTTAATGAATGTAAGGTCTTATCAATGTGTGTATTTTCCCTTATAAAAGGTGGTACACTGAAATTAAAAAGACCTAACAATGGAAATCTCGTGTAATTCTCGCCTAATAAATAGCTGTGTTAAGCCATCTTTTTTTTCCCCACGATCTCCAGTTGCTGATTGTTACCAGACAGCGTCTCTCCAGTACCCAGTTTTTGTGTCAAGTGTATACAACTTTCACATAACTTGATAGAAGGTTTTGGTTCAATTCTGGTAATCTGGGATGGTTGACTCAGACTAAATAAAATCAGTATTGTAGTACTGGGCAGCAATTTTTTTTTTTTTAATGCATGCTTCCAAATACTTGTGGGAAATTTCCAAAATGGGTTCTGAGCAGAGGGTCTTCGAGGGGAAAAGGTATCATTAGTGTCTCTCCTGGGCTAATTCAGCCAAGTACATTCCACAACTCTCCCAATCAGTATATTAAGCAGATGTGGTCTTTGTCCACCTAGGAAGTTGTGTTAGACCTTTCAACACTTGCAGTCTTTTTATCACTCAGCTGCCAAGTTCCCTAGGGTAATCACAGACAGCTTGTCAATTTAATTGCAAAGAAGCAGGCTTTCTTGTGACCATTCCAATTTTAGCTGCTACTTTAAATTGTACATGAGCGTTCTTCCATGCTGTCTGCCCTTTAAAGGCGTGGACCTCTGCAGCCCTCTTCCTGGTGATGGGGGAAGCCAGGCTGAAGCCAGCTTTGCTGATGGAGCCGCCCGCATGGCTTTAAGTTGCTGCTTCAGCACAGGAAGCTCTTCCTTGAGCCCTGTGTGCTGCCATTCCATGCCGGTGCTAAATGGTGTTTTTCCTTTTAAACGTTCCACTTTTGTGCACATCTCCCTCCTTTCTGGGTAATAGAGGATTCATGGGCCATCTGGATTCTGAAACATCTGGACACCGAGTTTCTGTGGAGGAGAGTCGAAGGGAAGAGACAATCAATGGCCGGGTGTCTCCAGAGAGGCTTAAATCAGTGATGGTATTCTGGTTGTATTGCTTTGGGAAAGTTGACACAAAAAGTAAAAGAAAAATAAGACCACTCAGACCCAGTGCTCCAGAAATACAGAGAGTACATGAAAGAAAATAGAATTTTTAGATATTAATTGAGGCCAGTCTCTGCTACACACCAATTCTAGGCCCTTTGTTTTCTTCACTGTTGTAAATTTGGGGTTTACTGAATTTAGGTGCACTCTTAGATTTAATTGCTAGGCTTAAATGACTTGAACACAATACATTTCACCTTAACTCTGTCAGTCAATTGAGCACTTTTATTTTCAAACACGGGCTTAGTGGCACAGGCCTGTCATTCCAGCTCCTTAGAGAGCTGAGGCAGGAAGATCACAAGTTCAAGGCCAGCCTGGGCTTATAAAATGACTTCAAGGCAACTTAGGAAGATACTGACTCAAAATAAAAAGTGGGGAAAAGGTAAATAAAAAAAAAGAGTTGAAGATGTAGTGCAATGCCTAGCTGGTGATATGGCCCCTCATTGCAGTCCCCAGAGCCAAAAAAAAAAAAAAAAACACTTCCATTAAGTACCAGTTACATGTCGTCCATAACACTATCACACTGAGGAAGTCCATAATTTCACCTTGTTAGAAATTATAGATGTGATGTTACGGAAGTCAACCATGATTTGTTTTCTAGTTACAGAGAAGGAAATTACTATAAATACATAAGCAGTGCTTCCCCGGCCAGTTAAAGGTAGTAACTACGAACCAGAAAGGGTCTCATTAGGCTTAGATGAGGTTCTCATGCCCAATCCCCAAAAAGCTTGGCTTTTAAGTGTCTGTATGTGTGTACATGTGCTCGCACATGTATGCATGTATTTGGGGGGCGGGTGCTCTGGCAGCATGCATACATGCTTGCATAAAGATCTGCCCGCCTGGAGGCTGCTCTGAGGACTACTCCTTCCAGGCCATCCATCTCGCTGTCGGGCCGTATGCAAAGGACTACACAGTTCAGTGCAGTCAACTCGGGCGTGGGCCTAGGCCTTATTTACCACCCTCAGCCCCTCCTTGCTGATCCACCATTTTCCTTGACCTCAGAACTGCAGAACCAGAACAAAGGTCAATTGCCCAGCCTGCTCATGAGCTCTCCCACAGTCTCCAGGCTCCTCAAGTCTGCCAAGTCTCTGGAACAGGACCTGCTCCGAAGCTCTGACTTGTTTGTATCTTATATTAGTTCAAAATTTTATTTCCTATCATGGTATTTTCTTGGGTAAAGTGCTTTTAATTAGTATTCTCACCCTGTCCCTGAAAAAAAAATTAAAGTTGTTGCAGAATGCTTTTAAGAGATACGTTTGAAGCCACAGAGCTGTACAGTTTTCCTTAAGTCTGTGTATATGGGGGCTCTCCCATATACTTTCTTTCTAAGTAACCTGACTTCTTCAGAACCAGAATAGTTAAAACAAAGACTCCAATAGTAAAATTTGATATAGCAACTACTTTTAATTAGACATACCTACATTTAAATGTAATGACTGTCTGAAATAAGGAAGTATATGACAGTCTCTGGTTCCTGCCCATTCTTGGTGCCCTTAATTTCCTCTAACTGTATCTTCAGTGAGCCCCACAAAGAAGCCCATTATTAGTGTTCACTTGCATGATATCAACCTTGTATGAAGAGAATGAATAAGAAATGAAGTTCTTAGCTATGATCAATTCCAGATTAGCCATTTTCATTTATAAAACTGTTTATTTTACTGTGTCAGCTTGAAGGTCAATCTGACTTTAAATTGCATATTGCAGAATTTCAACAAAGATCTGAGACCTATCTCTGCTTCCTGTAAGACTAAAGGTGAAAAACTCATTCTTGACTGAAATATTAGGCCGGGTTTAAGAAATGGACCAGATCATTGTGATAGAAAACACTTCACTCTGAAGTTGAAACATTGGGGCCTGGGCAGGGACATGATGACATCTGGATGGTTATGCATTAATTTAGGACATTAATACAAGACAAAGAGTAAGTTCTAGGGGACGTGTCTCATCCACTAAGAAATGACTAACAATTGTAATAGCTTCCACGTATAAAGTGCTCCCTATAGGGTGCTTGTCTAAGCATTTTAGGTAGACAGTCTCACTATGTCTCCAGCACAGCTTTTGAGGTAGCTCTGTTGTTATTATAGTTTACAGAGAAAGAGACTGAAGGCCAGAGAGGTCTAGCTCAAATAGGATAAAGGACTCAAACTCAAACAGAAAGACACTGAAGTCTCCATTTGACATGACAAAGCTCTACACATAAGCAATGTAAAGGTCACTGTCAGTACGTGTAGGTATTAAACAAACAGTAGAAAAAGAAAATAGGCCCTCCTACCTGGCACCTTGACATCATCACCCTCACCTATAATTACTCGACTCACATCTGCACCACTGGACTTTCAGCTTCTCATAGGCAGAAACCATGACATAATACAGATGCATAGGATATTACTAGTCATGCTAGAGATCTTTGAGAAACACATACTGATTAAACAATTAGTGTATTCATTGACTATTTCTTGAAATGTGATTTCTTGTGAGGTATTATCTTCTTTTCAAAAGCCGGAGACTTAGCTGGAAAGCTGGCTCAGAAGCTAAGAGGCCTGGAGCTCATTTCCAGCACCCATATCTGATGGTTGATGACCATCTGTTCTAGGGCTCCTAACAACCTCTTCCTGCTGTTACAGGTACCCATACATGCATGTATGGTATACACTCACACAGACCCATACACACAAATAGAAATAAAATTCACTTTCTAAACCACAGACTCCTGTAGATGTCCGGTCTTGTTAAATAAGAAACACAGAGCCAATGCAGAGATGAAAGCCCAAGAGGTCAGAGCTAAAAACCTTACCCTTCACTGCTGTGGGATGGTCTGTATGTCAAACATGTTGCTTATTGGTCAATGAATAAAACACTGATTGGCCAGTGGTCAGGCAGAAAGAAGTATAGGCGGGACAAGGAGGAGAGAATTCTGGAAAGTGAAAGGCTGAGGAGACACTGCCAGCCGCCACCATGACAAACAGCATGTAAAGATGCCGGTAAGCCACAAGCAATGTGGCAAGGTATAGATTTATAAAAATGGATTAGTTTAAGATGTAAGAACTAGATAGCTAGAAGTCTGAGCCATTAGCCAAACAGTTTAAACAATATAAGTCTCTGTGTTTACTTGGTTGGGTCTGAGCAGCTGTGGGACTGGCGGGTGACAAAGATTTGTCCTGACTGTGGGCCAGGCAGGAAAACTCTAGCTACACTTCACTGCTGCTGTTGTCCTCTTCAGCAAGAGACCTACTTCCTGTCTGTCTTTTTTATAGACTTTCTATTCTGCCTTCTCATTGGTTGTAAACCCAACCACATGACCTCCTCATCACTGCCTGTCTGTACAGACCTCGAGGTCTTCTATGGTTGGTATTAAGATTAAAGGTGTGTGTCTCCATGCTGGCTGTATCCTTGAACACACAGAGATCTGCCTAGCTCTGCCTTCCAAGAGCTGGGATTAAAGGCGTGCACCACCACCGCCCAGTTTCTGCTATGGTTTGTTATTAGCTCTGACCCCCAGGCAACTTTATTAATATACAAATAAAATCACATTTCAGTACAATTAAAATATCACCATAGACTCCAGTAAAAAGAACACCAGATTTGGAGAAAAATGAATCATATTCTAGCCCTAATGTTACAACATCTGACTTCTGTGGCCTTGGTAAAACCACTAAAACTATGGGAAACTATTTTATCACTTAGTCAGTGTATATCAGTAAGATACATCCTTTAAAGCAGTTTTGAGTGCCATAAAAATGTTGTATTTATTTGTATTGTGATTATAGGTTCTACTATTTGGTGATGGAATACCTAAACATGATAAACACAAATGGTTTGGAAATCAACTATTTTGTAGATACAAGGACCAGGAACACCATACAAGAAGTAACACACGCCAAGAGTTCATTTCACTGAAAAGGCCTGGTCCTCAGATTCAGGCTGAATGGGTCTGGTGGTACTTCCTGAAACTTCCTGGAGATGTATCTCATCATTTAGCCAACAATCACATGCCCTGCAGAAGTGGTTGGGTTTTCTTGTAGCCAAAGGCAGTTGGCGGCTTTCCTGAAGTAGTCCACCTCAGCATTCCGACCACGATGCCCAAAGAGCCTGTCTCCATTTCAGGGTGGCCTATTTAAGAAGGAGCATTTTATCTCCAGTACAGAAAATAGTTTTGCATTTTGGTTATATGCCTTCCTTACTTGAAAGGACCAAACTCAGGAATTACAGAGAGAAAAATCATACACACACTATTTCACATGGAGTGAACCCAGATTTATTTTTTCTTGATGGGAATTTTAGTAAAGCTCACAAAATATATAGTTTTCCTAAATCAGTCAGTTGCAAAAAGGAAGTATGTCTGAATTTAGTGAGTGGTTTAAAGATGGGCTCTCTTGTAATAATGCCTTCCTAAGTAGGAGTACTTGTTAAAATAATTCTCCCACTTTAAATCTCTCTAACACTAATTAGTAGTCCATTCATCCTCAGCCGAAACCCACAATTTTTAAAATATTATTTGAAACTAAATTCTTCTATAATAAAAATAGTGAAAAGTTCTCTGTTATTAAGTTTAATAATAGCTGACATAGTTTTAGGATCATAGGCATTCTGTATACTTAAACCAGACTTTAAGATGTGGATAAAATAAAAATACACTGTGTATGTATATAAAGTTCTCAAAGAATAAATAAAAAGAATATTAAAAAGTGACCTTCTTAACATGCATAGAATTAAAAAAAAGTCTTTAAATGTATTTTGCATTTCTTTCCACTATAAATGCTAGAACTTAATCATAATAACATCAGTGTTAGCTATGACCTTGTCAGCAGTAGAAATCACTGGAATTTTTAAACTATATTAGTAACCATATCTATTTTAATATCATTTTTTTCATCACTGCCCCAAACTGATCGTTATTAGACTCACTGCTAGGAGGTTTTATTCAGTGGGTTCATAATGGACTCCTATCTCCATATCACAACATTTAAATACTTTTACTAATTGTTTCCATATAATTGGTTTCCTTTATAATCTTATGTAATACTTTATGCACTTAAAACTTAATTGTGGGAGAGTCCACGGATTCTCCCAAACTGCCAGAAGGGTCTTTGGCTACAAAAATCATTATGGTCCTTTGTTTTTTAATTATCTTAAGCACTCACCAGTTAAGAGCATTTGCTGCTCTTGCAGAAGACCCAAGTTTAGTTGGAAGCACCCACACTGGCTGACTCGAAAGCACATACATACAACTTCAGCTACAGAGGATCCATGGGAACCCTCACTCACACACACATACCTCCACACAGACACACACGTACACTTGGTGGATACACGTACCAAAATAAATCTTTTAAAAACAAAATAAAGTCACGTTAAATAACTTAGTAAACACTACATAGTGAATTACACCTCCCTTGCAAATATCTATATTGACTCTAACACTCAGTGTGACTCTGCTTACAGATTGGGCCTTTACAGAAGTACTTGAGTTAGATGAAGGCAGAGGGTGGAATTCTGAGTCAACGGGAACTGTGTTCTTATCAGAAAGGAGAGGGAGGACTTGCTCTCTCTCTCTGCCCTGTGAGGACAAAGGAAAGAAGCAGCCACCAGGAAACAGGGGGTCCTCACCAGAGCCCAGCCATGCTAGCACCCTGATGTCAGCCCGTTAGTCCCCCAAACTGTGAGAAGTTCCTCTCATTAAGACCACCAGTCTCCATCACTTGGTTATTGCAGCACAGACTGACTGATACAGATCAATCTTACACTTTGCCACACTGGACTCCTCTTCTCTTTAGTTGCAAGCCTGGGTACTCTGCAGAGTTCAGCATATTCTTTCTGCTTTTGGGTCCAAAATTCTAAAGGTTTTAATTTTAATAGATATAAAAAGAAACTAACCAATTAGGCAACAATATGAAACATTTTAAACATATTTGTCATTTGTCTCAGACATGGGTGGCAACTGCTGTCGCTGAGGTGAGATTCTGTTTCCAACAGCAACACTGCTTTCTTTGGCAATTCCTTTGTGTTCTACTCCCTTCTGAGGCTCTCGACAGCTCTTGGACCACACCAATGGCTTGGCAGGCCCCTGACCCACAATTTGCCCAAGTAGGCAGCTGAGTGTCCTGACTTTAGGTGGCTAATGGTGGAAAGGGTCCTATATTCTTATGTCAGCACTATAACCTACTTCAAATACTATGCCGTACCATTTATGGTTAACCTTAAAACTATCACATTAAAATAAAGAGGACTGTCAGTAGAGCAATTCTGTAAATAGCTAAAATTAAACAGAGCGAGAGTGCTGGTGCTAATGCATAAGCAAAGAACCCACTTCCTGCATTTCATCGAGAATTCCTGATAGCAAACTGCAGTTTGTTTATTGTACATTAATTCAACACAGCATTCAAAATGAATTTACGCCCTGACTGAGGGTGCAATATTGAAACTAAATATTATTTATTATCTTAATATTAGTAACCATAGTTAAAAAAAATCACGTTAACAATTCAGAGTGTTTAAGAAAGCTGAGATGCTATGGTTCGACTTCCCAAGCAAGTGCTCATGCCTTAATTTATGCAAGTGTAGCCTATAGCTAAAGGCTTTGTATATTTGTTTCCCACATGATATTAGTAGTCAAAAATAGGACACTCTTCCAAGGGCACCTTATAAGCATAGAGCTATAATTTATTTGGCAAATTAAAGTTCACATAAAACGTGCACACTGAGGTACAGATTAACATATTTAATTTCAATATTACCTGCAAACCTATTTTTTCCCATACACTATTCTAATTAGTCATATAAAATAGACTCTATGTATCACAGACCATTACTTTAGTGGAAATAGAAACTGGATCTGAACTAAATATACTGTAAAAAGATAACAGTTTTATGGAAATTAATACATCCATTTGTATCTAAGAAAAATTGTGTTCTAGTTAAATGGCAGGAGAATATTGAGCATTCAGAACCTTATTGTGGTAAAAGTTGAGACTTTTATGATTTAATAACAGAGTAATTTGCAATCTTGGTAATATACTGATATTTATAAGCTCTTTCTAAGTTTTCAAATCCCTAGTAACCATTAGATTCACTTTATTCAGTGGAATTTTCCTACTATGAATATTCACTCCCCCTATAGTTGAACATGCAAATCGTTTATGAGCACTTCATTTAGGAAATGATTCTTTTCCTATTAAGCCTGCTCTAGGAATTACCATGGCCTTAGTGCTAAGCTTATTATGCATTAAAAACAGCAGCAAATCAGTGTTGATAAAAGGTGGTGACTGTAAGTAAATCAGAGCTGTGTCTGTGGTGGCACAATTACTAAGCTCTGCGTAAGTTGTCATTAACTGGCATAAAGCTTTCACCACTTACAATTTCCAGAAGGTCAGAACAAAAGTGGGGTCACTTGACCTAGCCCGGGACATGTAACTAGGGATTTCTAAGAGCCTTTGAACTACAAGGTTCTCCTTAGATATTAGCCCAAAGATGTCTTCCTTAGAGGAACACTCCAGATCTTAATTATTTGTCCACCCTCAGCTCAGACTGCTACCTCCCTACCTGTATGCTGAGAAATAGGACAAGTTAGATGTCCTAACCTGAAATATGTCCTCTGACCTCCATATGTGGGCTGCTCTCATGACCTATTGGATTCCCCAAAGGCTCCCTGCCTAATGCCCACCATTTTTAGGGGAAGGATTTCAGCAGGAGAATTTGAGGAAGGTACAAATATCAAAACCATAACAGTGAGATCATGATTTTTTTTTCAAGAGGTTTCTCTAAGACTATTTAGTGCTTGTTGTCAAGAAATTCCACATTTCTCAAAAGGATTTTGAAAATATTCTTCAGTTCAGAATTTGCTGCCCATTGTGTTCATGAAGAATGTCTTCTCCCTTCCAGGTACCTTCCCAAGAAAATGAGAAACTGCGTTGCAAACTTAAAGTGTTGTGAAGTGTCCAGAATTCCCTGAGCATGTGCTGCTGCTCTCCTGGCTACTCCTCATAGTCTCGAGTCACCCCCGAGAAACCCTCGATGCCACTCTCCTGGCCTTGGCGTGAGTTCCTAGCTGGGGCCTATTATGGACTGAATTGTGTTCCCATAAAGTTCATTGATAGAAACCAACCCCTGGTATCTTGAGATATGCCTATATTCAGAGATAGAGACTTTAAAAGGTAATTCATTAAAATGGGACCATTTGGACAGTCAGTATGTCAATCTGACTGATATTTTTATAAGAACAAGAGATAAGGACACAGACACCTTGGAAAGACATGGGGACAGGAGAAAACCCCTGCTGGTCCCTTGATCTTAGACTTCCAGCCTTCCTGACTGTGAGCAAGTATATTCCTGTAATTTAAGTTTCCCATTTATGCTACTTTATTACAACCTTGCTACAAGACTAATAAAGGGGCAATTATAGCACATAAGTCCAACAAGAAAACACCAAGACAGCCTGTGGTTTCCTGTTTTAGACTTTGTCAACCTTTGCTCTATCTAGCTGCTAAAATCTTTTAGAAAAGGCAAACACAAAATCCACTATAGCACATCTGAACATTAAAAAAAAATCCTTCCCCCATCACTGCAAAATCCTTTACAGCAGCCTCTTCCTCTTTTGGACTCACAGTACATAGAAAACAGCTTGTCATCACTCATTAGCTGCGACCTGCTCTAGCATCGAAAGGCAGGACAGCCACAGCCAGCCACCTGCTCTTTAGCAATTTACTCGTTACTTTATGTGCCTGGTTATCCTCTTTTTCTCAATTTAAAAAAGGCTTTCACAGCTTTCAGTATGAAGGTTGCACCACCAGGCACACCATATTTGGTTCTTATTGTTCCTCACTAATCTCTTACGATTTAATTTTTAGTAAATGAATGTAATATTGGATAGTAGTAGTGTTTCTACCTTGTTTTGGTCTAAAGCATCATACCCTGCGAGCCTATTTTCAATTGCGTCACTGCCCTACTT
The DNA here is from genome assembly GCA_902168325.1 of Peromyscus nudipes. NCBI lineage: Eukaryota > Metazoa > Chordata > Mammalia > Rodentia > Cricetidae > Peromyscus > Peromyscus nudipes. The sequence continues at coordinate 32,250 of CABHPH010160429.1, read as the reverse complement.
TATTTTCCTGTTGCTGTGACAAGATGACCTAAACAAAAGCAATGTAAGGGTAAGGAAGGGTGGGCTGATTTTGACTTGCAGTTCCAGGTTATACTCCTTCACAGCCGGAGGCCATAGCACAGAAGCTTAAAGGAGCTCTTCCAATTGCATCAACACTCAGGGATGAAGAGCAATGAATGCACGCTAGTGCTCAGCTCACTTTCTTCACTAGTGCCTAGGGAATGGTCCCATTCACAGTTAAGATGGGTCTTCCTACATCAGTTAATGTAACGGAGACAACCCCCCTGCGTGTGTGCGCGCGCGCGCACGCGCACACACACACACACACACAAGCATGCTCAGAGGCTCATGGGTGATTCTAGATTTTGTCCCATTAATAATTAACACTAACCACCACCAACCATCCACCCACTTTCTCCCATGTCTTTGATAAATATGTGCTATATGTTTTAAGCAGCAGCTTCCATTGCACTATTCTTGAAAGGCTTACTAAAGTTATTTCCAGTGAAGGGGTTTTAATTCCTTGTTTCATTGTCTTTCTTCCTAGCCTTCTGAAAGGCTCCTGGCTGTTCCCAAGATCATAATCTTTATGTGAATGTTTTTAATGCAGTCCCTGACTTCCTCTCCTACCTCATTTCACATCATCTTCCACGTGCATACCACATTTTTCTTTCACCTACACTCTGCTCATCAAACACCCAGGTCCCCACCCTGACTCCTATAACCTGCTGGGACCACTTTCTTCCTTGGGTCTCTTCTCTCAGCTTCTCCCTTTTAAATGCTAACCTCCCTGTCCTTCCTTCAAGTCTCTTTGGAGGGATTACCTCTGGAAAAGGTCATCCCTGGCTTCTTGTACCACAGAGCTATCATGTGCTGTTATCCATAGAATGTTATTGTGATAACCGCAATTACACATTTGTTTCTGTAAGTCCGTCTTTAGGCTACAGCATAAAGGCACTGGGGGCCACAGACCTACCGTTTTATGTCTTTGGTAGTCTAGTTCATCTCTAGGCGTCAACACAGTGGCAATTGCCAAAGGTCCAGATCTACTCCAGATTTCTCTCCCAAACTCCAGATTCAAATGTCTGCCTACCTGTTCAACAGCTGCCATAGATAAGGCTATAGACGCAGAAAACTGCATTCCTCTACCTTGGAAAGCTCTTCCGCACCCCAAATCTGCTCCCTACCCTTCCCCTCAGCTAAGCTCATGGCAGTGGAGCAACATCTTTCACATGTTCCATATGTACAAAACCAGTAAAACAAACAAACAAAGTCCTCAGAGTCCCCTTTCACATGTCTTCCTTTCCTGACTCAACTCTCTTGGTTCTGCATTCAAAATATGCTCAAATTATTTTTATTTCTTATTTTGTTTTACAGCCTTTTCCTTGATCTGAGCCACCATCACCCACTCCTCTTCTGGATTAATGCCGTGGCCTTCTGACTGGGCTCCCAGCTAACATGGCCCCTTCATATTCCATCTCAAAACAAGTGTTGGGTGATGCTTTTCAAACCCAGGTAAGATTGCAGCACTTCTTTGCTCAAAGCCCTACAGTGTCTCCCCATTTTTCTTCCAGGGGGAACCAAATGCCCTACGCTACCTGGCTTTCTGTCTTCACCTCCACCAGCCACTTTGTATTTCCTGGGAGCCATGTTTCTGCCCTGTGATCTCTCTATGCACTGGCAATTCCCTTTCCGAATGCTCTCCACCCAGATACCCTCTTTCAAAGCCTTGCTCCAGAATCACCTTCCTATCTCACCCAGCAACGCCCTCCATCCTCTATCAGCCTCACTCAAATCTGCATATCTTTCTAACGAACAATTAAACATTCTAAGCCCTGATATCATCTACTAATTTCACTTTTCTATTCCCACACTGGCCAGCATTCGAAGTCTTTCATATATTTGAAGTAGCTAAAATACAGAGGATGCCCCGCTGTGTGGGGGATGAACATGGAGAAGCTTTGTCTGTAAACTGCAGTTTGTATGTGTTTCCAAGGTTGTTTTAAGGATAACTAAAGCAGTGAGCATGAAAGAAGAGGGTCCCTAGTGACAGATACCCAAGTCTTTCTTCTTCCCCAAAAAGTCACCACTGACATCAATGGTATGTTTTTTATGTAAATATACTCATAAAATACAGTCATGTTTTAAATGAGCTTTTAAAAAGTAATGAATCACATTGTAATATTAAAAACAAAAACCCTTTGTGGCAGGTAAACCATGATATGTGTGTTAGATGATTATAACCCAATGGGAATTAAAGGACTCTGAAAACAAATGCAAAATGACATGTTGCACAGTGACCACATACCTTAACTCCAGAATGACCCCCTTCTGAGAAAGGAATACTCTATGCAAATATAAACTAATGCAATTTCCAAAAGGTTGAGGCAAAGATTGGGAAAAACAAACTCGCTTTGCTAAGACATAGTCTATTTGATCTACCATTCTCCATGTGTTCATAGGGATTCTCACAGGATTTATATTGAATTTCTGAAAAAAAGGCCAAAAGTGCTAGACTGGGAAACATCACAAATGGGATTTTTCCCCTGTTTACATCTCATGTCTACTTCTAATTTCAGAATTGATGCAAATCGTAATTTTTGCTGCTTATTTCTAAAACATTGGTGTGGCTATTTTTAGACTCGTTCACTGGGTATCTCATCTGTGTTGTCTATATATGATAAACATTCAACAGTGTCTTCATGCAAAGTGTTAGTTGAATTTTGAGCTGTTTTTACCTAGTAAAAGTTGCTTGCTTACCACTGGAGTAGATTATGCCACTTTCCCCTTAAGACCTCACTTTATAATTCCTTTTTGTATCATTGTCAATTTCTGCATAATTTTTACAGTCTCTATCAATATTTTTAATTAATTATGCTTTCTAAATGAATTAAAATAGTTCTGTAATAACAGGCATGATGTAGTTTAACCCAATAAATCTAGCAAGGAATGTTGAAGAATTGAGTCAATGAAACCATGCGAGGTACCACTGCCAATTCAGCTATCAAAAGAAATCCATTAGGATGGGGTTTATTATAAAGTACATTCAGCACATTCATTATTAATCCACACTGCAATGCTTTTACCAAAAGCTTGTCCTTAAGTTGCTTTGTTTCCCCATGTTTAAACAGTTAGATTCCATGGTTTTGTAATCTAAGATTAGTATTCGGCGCCTTGATCAAATTCCCAAAGTTCTGTAATGTCTCCGTTTAGTGCCAGTAAACCCAGATGGAGGTGGCTTTTAGTGCAGTTATTAAGTGTGAGTTTATTAATGTTATCTATTAAGCCCACACTACACATTGCTCATATAAGAACTTTCATAATTGTGCTTGACAAACGCACCATGCGAGTCTAAAAGGTTGCAGGATAAAATGAAGACTTTAGTATATAAACTAAAACACGTTGTTGGCGCTTGGAAAGCACCCTGGACACAGAGTTCTGAATCATGAAGTGTATATTAAAGCAGAACCTCTCGTCAATAAAGATTTTTAAAGGATAGGCACAGTTTCCTAAGATGAACCTTAACTAAAACTCACAAAAGAAGAAAGAAAGGAAGCCAGGAAATATAAGTGTTCCCCAGTTGGGCTTGGGAGAAAGAAGTAGGTGGAGCTCTTGTATCCCAGGGTACATAGGAGCCAAGCTACTCAGAGAGATCCGTGTTTAGATAAGTCTGTACGTGGAAAGCAGCTCCGTTTGCTTTCAATGCTCATAACAAAACACCTGAGATTCTGACTCACAGATTAGGAGTTTGAAAAAATGAGAATGGACAAACCACATTCAGTGAGAGCCTTGGGCAGCCTCTTAGCATCTAAGAAACCAGAAAAGGAGAGGGAGAGTGTTCTAGAGAGAAAACAGAAGCCAGTTTGTTAAATAACTAAACTATTCCTGAGAGAAAGGCATGAATCCATTCACGAGGGCATCTGATGCCATAACCCAAACCCATCCTGCCAACAGAATCACACTTAAGAATTAAAGCTCTACACATAAAACTTTTGTGGGGGCACACTCAAACCACAGCAAGACAATCAAAATCCATGTTCCTACTTTTTACACGGTGGTCCAGAAAATAGGTCTCCCTGGAATGTCCTCCCCAGATGCTGATGTCTATATTTAAAAAACCTGAGAAGTTGCCTTGTTCACATTTCTAAAACTTAACCTGTATCTAAAGGGGGGAAATAACCTATAGATGGAGTGTCAAAAATATTTCACAGACCTCAAATTTCTAATATTATTTCATTGGATGGTTTTATTTCAAAAGTCACATTTATTTGAAAAGCTAAAGAGATAGTGACCTTTATAATGTACTGCACAGGTTCTGCATTCAAGGCCTGAGATGGGCACTGTATTTGTTACTTTTGCTGCTGCTGTAGCTGAAATACCTGAGGCAAACCCCTTAAAGGAGGAAGGGTCTACTTTGGCCCTAGTTTTAAAGGATTCTGATGGTGCAGGGGAGAAGGCGCAACTCAGTCTGCTTCACGGCAGGAGGTCTGTGCAGCAGAGGAGTATTCACCTCTTGGTCAACCTGAAAACAGAGAAAGAGAGAACGCCAATACTTGCTGACTTTCCTTGTTTTCCCCTTTTATTCTGTCTGGTCCCCCAACCCACAAGGTGGTGCTCCTTACATTCATTGTGGATTTCCCCCTTCATTCAGGGTGAGACTTCCTCTTGGAAACCCAGAAGTGAGCCTCAGCCTCTGAGATCATTATAAATCTAGTCAAGTGGACAGTGAAAAATCACTGCTAGCACTCACTGTGAAATCAAACCTGGAGGTCTCTATGCAGAAAATGGACTGGAGACAAGCCTTAGCCTCCTCCCCTTCCATCACGAAGACTTCAAGTTTGGTGGGAAATAAGGGTCCTAGCCTCCCAGACAATGTGGAAAATGGTCAAGAAGACCCAGGGGTCAGGCTAAGTTGTACACTTAGAGACAAGGTATAAAGAAGCTTTTGTGACAAAATGATCTAGAATGCCAACATGGTCCTTTCCCTGAACCCTAATTCTTCACAAGAGTTCAGAGACAAAACCATGGAAATAAGAAATCTGCAATCAGGAAATGAAAAAAGAAAACCCTGTGATATTATTAAGGGCTCTGTGTGAAATGGCAAAAGCCAAATATGCTCTGTGGGCTCATTTCAGGAACCGATAAAAGTGAAGTGAAAGCGAGCATCTCTTTAATGGGCCGGAGAGTTGTACACTGCATGCTGCATGGACTGGCAACAATGGAAACATCTAAAATGATGGTGGTGTCACCTCCTGTGGTGGTTAATACTCATTGTCAACTTGACAGCATCTAGAATTGCCTAGGATTTGGGGGCATGTCTGTGAGGGATAGACTAGGTCAATGGAAAGTGGGAACAATGGGAGGCACCATTCTATGGGCTGAGGTTCTAGACTGAATAAAAAATGAGAAAGGTAAATGAGCAGCACCTCTCTCTCTCTCTCTCTCTCTCTCTCTCTTTCTCTCTCTCTCTCTCTCTCTCTCTCTCCTTCCAGTTGCTTCACATTCCTGACTCAAAATAAATTCTTCTCTCTTTAAGCTGTTTAAACGGAGCATTTGATCCTAACAATGAAAACATTAGCTAACACATTACCCTATCCACAAATCCTGCAGCCTGTTAAGGAGCACAAAGAGATAATGACATGTCACTACATTATGGGAGAGTCCTTCACATTCCTTCTACTCCTCTCTACCCAAGGACTTTTTGCAATAATTGAATGGGACTTGTGGCAGAGGTGGAAGAATTCAATTGAAATTTACTCTGTCTCTTCCTGGGGCCTTATTTTAATCTCTTGACAGGTTAGAGGATATTTCTACTGCATCATTTCTTTCCTGATGTGGAACCTCAAGCATCCTTTAGCAGACCCTAAAGTAACAGAGAATTCAGCCTAACTTTGGAATCCAAACAAAATCTTCATGCCTAAATCAATAGGCATCCCCCAGAAATCACATATACAGACACACACATACACACACACACACACACACACACACACACACACATGCACACACACACACACACACACACACACACATACACACACACAAAAGCTGATGGTGAAAGTAAAGTATTCCTTCCTTGAATGTTTTTCCCCTAGTTGGATAAACCTAACAGGTAAAACTAGGTCAAATAGACTGAACTTTTTGATGCATCTTACCCATTAGTTTATGTGTGTTCTTTACACCTTTTTTTATGTGTATGAGTGTTTTGCTTGCATGTATGTACGCACATCATTTGTGTGCCTGGTATCCATGAAGGCTGGCAGAGATCATCAGATCCCTGGAACTAACATTAAAGACGGTGTAAGCTACCATGTGGGGAAGGAATCAAACTGAGGTCCTCTCCAAGAACAACTGCTCTTTAACCACTGAGCCATCTCTCCAGCCTCATTCTGTGTATCTTTTGTTAAGAAATTCAAATCACCTTTCTGGGTGTTGTACTACAGTAAGCCATTTGCTAAGCAGAGTCTTAACAAAGCTTAAACACATGCAGCTTAAACCTATCTTCATCTCTTTATTCTCAGTTTTCCAGATTTTGCCACTTATTGACAGACCTTAGAATCATCCATCTAGATCATCCATCTAGATCATCCATCTAGAAAGGTCATCCATTTAGGAAGAGGGAGAGTTTACTACTCATCATGATTTGAATCCATGTGTTGATCTCCACGGTGGTGATATTGGAAGGTAATAGAACCTGTGGAAGGTAGGGTCTTGTGGGAGGCCCTTAGTTCACTGGAACATGCCCTTAGAGGACAGTATAATGCTCCTAGCAATGTGTTATGTCTGTCTTTCCTCTCTGGTCACGAAGCGCGAGACTTTGCCCCACCATGTGATCCTGCCAAGAGGTGTCACCTTGCCACAGGCCCAAGTGATCTTCAGACCAGAACCTCCAAAACCATATCTAAAATATACTTCTACTTTTCATAAGTTAACTGTCCAATGAACAAAAGCTGACTGAAACGTTATCAACTCATACTTTGTCAGCACAGTTTACCCCAAAGTTTTAGGTCAAAGAGTCCTCGGCAACTGTAGGTGCCCTCTCTGGCCGTCGTGAGAGTGGATTGGAGCTTTCTCTTTATATTTTAAAGGACTTAAGATATGACAGTTGAACCAATGCCTCACCATAAAGTGCAAGGAAAATGACAGAAAGAGTGACAGACAAATTAAAGAGTAAGTTCTGTTTAGCAATTTTGGGTGACAGCACTTAAAATTTTTAGCTCTAGGGTTGTTTAGGAATGACAGTACGCCGCTGAGAAAGGCAGCTCACCCATTATAAAAAAGGAATTTATGTGCGAACTTAGAAAAATCAGACCTTAAAAGTAGAAAAAATAATCTTTACATGTTATTTAAATAGTAACCCATTAACCTTTTATATAGTCTTTCAAGTTGTCTGTTGCTACTTTTCATCATGTTTGAATCGAGTCACTCAGATTTTGTCTCGCAGTTCCTATAGGAATGTCACTAGAAATTGAATCTCACATCTGTTAAGGTCATTTCCCCAATCTCTAATCTCTGACCACAAGAAGGCGTCAAGATGGAGGTTCCCCTTATAATGCTCTCTGCCTTGTGATAACAAATGACATCAAAACTTGTGTATCTCTCATTAAAAAAAAAAAAACCCGATGACTTACTGGACAGGAAAGATGGCTCAGTAGGTAAGAGCATTTGCTATGCAAGCGTGAATTGCAATATTCCTAGCACCACCTGAAAATCCAGGAGTGGCCCCAAGCTCCTCTAATTGCAGCATTAGGAGAGCAGTAGGAAAATGAGGATCACTGGGGTTTTCTAGGCACCAGCTTAGCTTGAGTTCAGTAAGAGACCCTACATCAAAGAGTGAGAACAACAATGGTGGCACAGGACATCCTCCTGTGGTCTCTATGCCTGAGCACACATGCACACAAACCATACACATACTACATGCACATACTCATATCAAAAATTAATAATCATTTACTAAGAAGTCAAGAAGTACTGGAACTATGCACTTTTGACTCATCCTTCTCCTACATACACTGGACACTAAAAGAAGTGTAGGTGGGAAAAAGGAAAGAAGGAGGGAGTTACAAGGGGAGGGAAAGACTAACGGCAGTTTCTGAACACTGACTCTGTAGTCGTTTTAAGAACTTGAAACACAAGGAGGTAAGCAGTAGAAATATTCCTTTTTCATTGGGATTTACTGAAGTATGTATCAAGCCAGGCTATATTTGTGCCCATTACCTTCTGGTTTTTGCACTTTGAGCCTTCAATCACAAATAATCCTGCTGCCAGCAACTGAGACCAATGGCTCATAAGTAAAGACATTTTTAAAACTGAGATTTCCTCACTGCAGAGAAACTCTGGAATAAAGCCATAACCTTCTTGCTCCTCTGCGTTTTTCACTCAGAAGGTTTGAAGTCAGAGTAGCTCCTAAAATGTAAACAACAAGATGTTACTCATAATCAAAAGATGAGTGCAGAGGTCCACGCCAGGACCTACTTGTCATCTAAAGAGATAGATCAGTCCCCAAGTCTGTCCAAGTACAAACAAGTTTTAGGAAGTTTTGTGTGAATTTGAGCCAAGTTTTTATCTAGTCAATATCTCAAAGACTTTATCCATCTCTGTGCTATAAACTTTCAAATAACAATGGAAACTTTGGTTATAAGAAAAAAGGGAAAGAGAAAGGACTTATGCAGCTGAAGACTAGGTGGCCAGAGAGTCGATATACGCTACAGACTGAATTCCAACCTCCATATCAGACAACCTCATAGTGAAGATGAAATCAGACCATACTCTTCAGGCCCCAACTACAGGCTCATTTATCCTCATTGTCAACTTTACTGGATTTTAGAATGAACTGGAAGACACATCTCTGGGCATGTCTATGAGGGAGTTCTCTTCCACTGAGATGGAACTGAGGAAGGAAGACCTGCTTAAATGTGGGACACATACTCAGACTCAATAAAAGGGGTGTGGGAGCAGCAAGATGAAGGTACTTGCCACCAAGCCTGAATTTGATCCCCCAAACCCACCTGGTAGAAAGACAGAATGGGCTCTTGCAAGTTGTCCTCTGGACTCCATGCACACACCATAGCATGTGCATGTTCATACATTAAGTATAAACATTATCAAAAGAGGGGGAAGGGAGCAGAATGCTCACTGAGCAGCAGCACTCATCTCTCTGCACTTTCTGCTTGTGGGTGTGATGTGACCAGCTGCCCCTGCTCCTGCTGCCTGCCCCCCACCACACACACACACACACACACACACACACACACACACACACAGTGGACTGTACTGCCAAACTGGGAGTTGAGTCAGAGGAAAACTTTACCTCTTAGGTTGCTGCAGCCAAGCATTTTACTCCCGTGATGAAAAAAGTAACTAAGAGCATCTTACAGGCATCTCTCCTTCATTTTTCAGGGCTTTGCTATTGGTTCCAGTGTTTCCTTTGAAATCAGAAAAGAATTATACTTTATAAACCACAGGATGAAATATGTGTCCTTTATTTCTACTGTTTGGGAGGGATTTGTAGACCAGTGCTAACTATTATTGATCATATTGTATCATTACTAACTCTAAGGTGGTTCTCCACACTCACTATTTTATACTTTCAAAGCAATAAAAGCAAACAGCCATCCCAGGACTTTTTTGTGTTTCTTTCCCTATTCCCACAGCCTGAATTTTATTTACTGCTCCGTTTCTATCTTTTCGAGTTGGTATGAAGGGGGAAATAAAACCATATAACATTTTTAACAGTTGCAGCAAAAGTAATGATCTCTCAAAATTTAATTTAAAAGATCTCTAAAATCATGACTAGAAATAGATTTTCTTAACCTGAGAAATATTGTAAGCCTGTAGCAATCGTCATATTTAATGATTAAAAATTACAGACTAATTCCCAGCTAAAGCACAAACAAAACAATACTTACTAGCTTAGCATCCTCATGTCACAGAATCTGTTCAGGAAGTCTTATAATAATGTGGTAATAACAAATGAACTAAATATATAAAAATTAGGAAACTCAAAATTACATCACTATTCAGTGTGATTATCTATTTAGTATATATCTTAAAGAACATGCAGAAAAACTTACAGAAATGAATGAGATTTGAGAAAGGGTATTCAATAAAAGTAATTTGACCAGATAACATATAAAGTTGTCATTGGGTTTATGCACAGTTCCAATTGTTTTTCATATATTATAAAGGGGTAATATTGGCCAATTTAATACAATGGTCCTTAGTAATGATACATATTTTTGCAGAGGAAATTTTCTGTACTAACATACAGAAAATTTAAGTAGCCTGCTATTATGGGTTGAATTTTACTTTCCAAAAAGGATGTTGAAGCTCTAATCCCTGCCCCCCCCCCCAGTACCTATGAATATGACCTTATTAAAAAGTGGATCTTTGCAGAGATGATTAAATAAAAATGAAGACTTCAGTCAAGGTTCCCTAGACAGCAAGAAACAATAAGGTGGAGAGACACAGACAGATATAAAGCTGTAGAGGGGATTAGGGGAATTGGCTAATGCCATCAAGGAGGCTGAGAAGTACCACGATAGGCCAGCTGTAAGCTGGAGACCCTGAGATGTCAGCTGCATGGCTCAATCCCATCCCCAAAGCCCCACAAGCATGGAAGCCTGCAATGTAACTCAGCCAAAGACGGAAGGCTTGAGAACCTGTGCAGGTGGCAGTGGGGGTTGGGGGGGGGAACGGCACAAACTTCAGAAGCTAAAGGCAAGAACTTTTGGCGTTTTTGACTTGTAGGTTAGGAAAAGACGGGTGTTTCAGCTGTAGGGGGAGTAGAAAATAATTTACCTTTTCTTGCCATTGTGTTCCATCCATCCCCCCAATAACCAACTGAATGGGTGTCACCCACATTGAAGACAGATCTTCCCCCATGCAGTTCACCAGCTCACATACCAATCTCCTCTGGAACACCCCTACAGTCCTATCCAGAACAGAGCTCTACCAGTGCTCTATGTGTTCCTTAATCTGATCAAATTAGTGTCAAAATTACCCAGCCCATGGTCATCATAGGGCACTTCCTGAAACAACATGGTCTTGCCTTTATAGAAAGCACGGAATTTCACACACATGCAAGGAGGACACCATGTGCTGGAACAATGGAGACAGATATTAGAGGTATGCAGGTGCAAGTCGAGGGACATCAACGGCAGCCGACAACTTCCAAAAGCTAGGAAAAGGGAAAACTTCTAAAGGATGCTTCTGCAGCTTTCAGGGGGATGAGGCTCTGCTGACGTCTGGATTCCAAACTTCTAGCATCTTCAAGACAATAAGTCACTCACTTTAAGCCTCTGAGGTTCTGGACTTTTGTTATGACATACATGTATGTATCATACAGTTAGTGGCATGACAATGCTGGAGCACAAAATGAGCATACCCAAATCAGTATTGTGTGACAGATTAGAAAATACAATTTAAAAAGAGATAACTTGTGGTGAGATCTTGTTGTAGTCTAATAAAATTTACCTGAAGATCAGAGAACAGAACAAGCCACTAGATTAAACATAGAGGTCAGGCAGTGGTGGCACACACCTTTAATCCTAGCACTCAGGAAGCAGAGATCTGTCTGGATTTCTGGGAGTTCAAGGCCACCCTGGGCTACATGAGATTGATCCAGTCTAGGAGAGAAACAGAGCCAGGCAGTGGTGGCACACACCTTTAACCCCAGTATTTGGGAAGCACACACGCCATTAATCCCAGCACTGGGAAGGCTGAGATAGGAAGTGAAATGACTGGGCAGAGAAAGGCATATAAGGTGTGAGGAGACAGGAACTAGAGAGCCTTTCGGCTGAGGACTCAGAAGCATTCAGTCTGAGGATTCCTGGAAACAGGATCAGCTGAGGAGTTGGCGAGGTGAGAAGTGGCTATGGCTTGTTTCCTCTGATCTTTCAGCATTTACCCCAATATCTGGCTCCAGGCTTTTATTATAAGACCATTTAGGATTCATGTGACAATAACTAGTCACAATTATACTACTACTGGGTATCTTCAAATGGCTCTAGTGAAAATGTTTAGGACACAGCCAATTTGTACTATTTGTGCTAAACATCTTCAGTATCAGTGTACCAAATTCCAAACTACCATTCCTGAAATTTATATAAGGGTTCTGTTCTTTTAGGCTTCTGGACAGAATATTATCATCAACTAATCAATATATGATATTGGCTTTTGATATTTTTCTTAATATATATTGTTAATTCATTCACATTGTACGTGAAGTCACATCACACGTCATGTCTAAATGAAACCTTATCTAAGGCATCTTTAGCCTTTTTGCTCTTAGGAATATGGCAAGTCAGTCCAATGCTTGAGGGTCATTCTAAGCAGAAAAATGACTGGCAAAAACTGCAGAGATATGGGAGATATAGAGCTGCCTAAAACACAAAAGGACATTTATGTTTGCAGTATGAGACCTAAAAGAAGGCCCTGGATTTTCTGATTAGCTGGGAATGTGCATGCCTGCCTGTCAGGCACTGAAGTTTTTAGCACTATTTATTTTAAGAATTTTTTTGTTACTATTATTTTGGTTTGGGGTTTTTAGGGTGTTCTTTTGTTTGTTTTGGTTTGGGTTTTGGTTTTGATTTTCAAGTCAGGATTTCTCTGCTAACAGCCCTGGTTGTCCTGGAACTCTCTTTGTAGACCAGGTTGGCCTTGAACTCAGAGAGATTCTCAAACTCAAGAGATCCACCTGCCTCTGCCTCCTGAATGATGCAGTTAATGGCATGCACCATTACCGCCAGCTTCAGCACTATTTGCATGTCCACAAACACCAAAGAAAACTCAACACGCATTGATATCAGGGTTGCAAATAAATTTTAGAATATAGGTAGGTAAATTCACAAATACCAAATCTCTGTATAATAAGGGCCAACTTCACTCCTGGGGAGGAAAAACTATAAAGTTTTATACAGACAAAAAAAAAACCCATAATGAATGGAGATGTCAGTGGTGATGAATGAGCAGGCACAATTATAAAGCTATCAACTCTGTCATGAGTTAATCTAAAGAGTAACTAAAGAGTATTTTTGTGGACCATGCAGAGTTGATCCTAAAATTCATAGGGAAAGTCAACAAGCAAGAACCAATCAAATCATTTTTGAGAGGTTAGGTGTAGAAAGGCTGGAGAGGTAGATCAGTGGGTAAGAACGCTTTCTGCTCAAACATGAGAACTTGAGATGAGATCCCAACTCCCATTAGAAAGCTGGGCATGTCTGCTCAGGTGCCTGAAAATCAAGTGCTGTAGGAGGCAGAGGCAGGGGGTTCCAGAGCACTCTGGTCACCAGCATGGATGCAGGATCAACACAAGACCTGGTCTCAAAGGAATAGGACAGAGAGTGGTAGAGAAGGGCATACCAGGGTTTCTCCTGACCTCTGCATGAATGCTCAGGGTCATACCTGCACCACACATGTACATACACCACACAAACACACATACAAACACACACACACACACACACACACAAATACATCAAAAAGAAAGACAGTTATGTGTAGATAGATGCTTTTTCTACCAGGTAGTAGAATTTAGAATGAAGTTCTCTTTAAGAAGAGAACATAAATTTAACACAGCTTCAGTTTAATAAAATGGGGGAACACAGAAGATGGAAAGCAGGAACTGACATATACTTGTACAGAAATGTTGACGTGGAATTCTAAATCAGAGGAAAAATGTAATCATAATATGATTAGAAGCAATAGATTATCCATGCAAAAAATGATCAATTTCTTCCTCCCATATATTTGGAAATAAATTGGAGAACAAATGAAAGTCTGAATGCACTAAGTAAACTTTTATATTTAGAAAGCACAGAGAAGATTGTTTATTCTCTAAGATGGTGAGATTCATTTAGTAGAGAAACAAGGCACAAATTGCAATAGAAAAGACTGACCATAAAAGGTTTAAAACCTCAATAAACGATGTCATAGAGAGTTCGGGTACAATGCATGGGCCAACAGAAAGTACAACACAGATTAACAAAAAGTTAAGGTATGAGATGTGCTTTAAAAAAATACCTACAAATAAATAAGAAAAAAGAAAACAAAGATTAGAAAAATGGACAAAGAATATAAATGTATAAAAGGTACCAAGCATGTATGTAGTCAGAGAAATGCAAAAACTCATTAAATTTCAGTTCATACTCCTACAACTGGTAAGACTGAGAAAGTGTACTAGCTTTTCATGTGGTGAGAGTACAAAGAAGAAAAGCACAAACCCTGCTGACAGGGAATGAACTCATAAAAACATGATAAAGAACAATTTGATGATACCTACAAGAGTCAACACTGTATATATCCTTAAGCTCTACTGCTTGTCTTCCAGGGATAGCTTGTGAGGAAATTTCATGTGTGCACATGAGGGTGTGTGAAAGAATATTCACTTCATAATGATTTATAATAGCAATAAAAAATCCTGGAGATTACTTAAGTATCTATGAATGGTATACTGCATGATGTTTATAGTCTTATGATAAAATACTATATGGGGAATATACAAAGGTGGTGTGTGTGTGTGTGTGTGTGTGTGTGTGTGTGTACAGAAAAACTATAAAATTTTAATAGAGACCAAAAAAATCTTAATAAATGGAGATGCCAGTGGTTATGAGTGAGAAGGCTCAATTGTAAAGCTATCAACTCTGTCATAAGTTAATCCTACCAAAACCCTAAAGAGTATTTTTGTGTACCATGCATAGTTGATTCATATATGTACATAGATAATATAATATATTATCAAGCATATGCAGTCAGAGGCATGTGAAAACTCACTAAATTTCAGTCCATACTACTGAAGCTGGTAAGACTGAAAAAGTACATTCATACATACATACATATTTAAGGTTCAGAAAGACATAAGAAGTCCATTTGTAGAAAGTTTATATCATTTATTGATGTCTATATATTTTATAACTATAAAACACTAATGGAAATAATAAACAACATGGGTAGCTGTCTTTCTGGGGAGTGAAATGATATGGAAGAGGCTGATCAATTATATAAACAGTTCCTACATTTAAAATACACAACACACAGAGTGAAAAGTAAGAATTGAAACAGGAGAGACTGGTTTATCACAGTGTTCTCTGTAACTTGCTATGAATAATTGCAATCTTCTATTATATAAAAAATGTTAAAGTATATTCAAGTCAGAAGGGCTGTCAGTCTAAGTCTTAAATTCAGCACTTGCCATTAAAAGTTGGAGCCTGCCATGGAGTTCTATAAATAAGATAATAGAATGTAGGAATTACACTTAATCCTCTAATCACTCTCAGCTTTAATCAAGCCTTTATTAACATAATGTGTCGAGCTTGGGGTCTTAAAACCTGAGAGGGGATTTAGGGAAAAGCAATCAAAACAATGAGAAATAAGCAGATGATAAGCAACGGAAACCAGAGTGATGTCGATGAGTGAAGGGGAAGCAAAGGCTAAATGCACTGACAAGGACTCAGGGTCTGCTGTCTGTATACTGACAGCTCTAATGCAGCTACAGCCTGACATAAGATAGCCGCTTTGGCTATCTATTGCCAGATAACTCCAAATTACAATATGTTCAAGAGGTGGTTATCATTTATTTCACTCATGAAGCTGTACTTTGGTTAGGACTTCAGGGGAAACAGCTCTTGGTTGTTTCATTCAGCATCATCTGCAGCAGGGCACCTGAGACAACACAGTACTGTGAACAAACCCAGTAGTTTGTTCCCTCCCTAGGATATTGATGCTTTGGCTAGAGCTAAGCCAGGACCTGTGGTAGGGTCCTTTACAGGATGCTCAGGCTACCTTATGACACGATTACTGGCTTCCAGTGGGAGAAGTACATGATACTTTTACATCTCACCTCAGAAGTCACAGTATCTGAGTAAGTCCAAGAGCTCTAGAGAAACAGAACTGGTAGAATAATACATATTGGTGGTACATTCATGTGTATTGCAGTATGTATTGCAAAGGGGGAGTTATTAGATTAGCTTACGTAACAGGGCCTACTTAGTCCAGTTTAGCACCAAAGAGGATGAAAATATGGTGGCTGTTCAGTATATAAGGGGTGCCTCAACATTCCCAACCTGGCACCAAAGAGTTGGAGAGTTCCTGCTGGTCATTGGTGCATATTGGAATGAAGAAGTTGGGTTCTAATGCCAGTGAAGGAAGGATGTACTCACCAGCAAGAACTGAAATTACACAGGCAAAGCACAGCATTGCTTTTCTCTGGGATCATTTTCTAGCTACACTACCACCAGAAGGTGCCACCCAGACTGGGAGGAGGGCCTCTCCCCTCCCTTTCTGGAAATGCCCTCACAGACGACCCAAAGGTGTGCCTGCTAGTTCTGATCCAGTTGACAATCGAGCAGCCACAAAGACCCACCATTATCAATGGGGAGGAGACCTACACGTCCCTTGATAAAGTAGTGGCATGGTTACAGAAGACAACTGGGTCAGAAAATACTACTCCCTCTCTCCCTCTCCCTCTCCCTCTCCCTCTCTCTTTCTGTCTCTCTCTCAAATACATTTACCCACATCAACACCCTTGCTCAGGTCCCTCCCTACATCCATCCATTATTCTCACTGCTCCAACATGGAGATGATCATACAGTTCTTCTGTTTGACCACCAGGTAGACTGTTGTCTACTTTCAACCTATTGTAGAACTGCATAGAGCCAAAGGTATATAAATGTTTGGCTTGGACAACTGCAACACAATAGTTTAAAGGAACTATGTTTATCAATTCAAAAACCTATTAGTTGGCCAAATGATAATATTTCCACTTTTGCCCTATCTGATATTTAAATACATTACCTGCTTCATATTTTCACTACATCTGGAAAATTAACTACCATTTTACACCGTAACATGTTTTATTGTTTCTTTCTTTGAAAGACTGACTGTTCAGCATACCACCTGGAGCTGACTGATGTGGGAACCCATTTGCCTAAGACAGTTCTTAGACTCCACATCAATTAGGTTGAAATATTATGAAGATGCTGATAGTCAACCAGTTTTAACTAACAACCATGAAAAGGAAATGCCATACCTAGCATGACTGTACATTCTGGAAGTAAAGGCAGAAGAGATCACAAATTCATGGCCAGCCTGGGCTATGAGATCCTGTCTCAAAACAACAACAAAGGAGGGTAAAATTACAAACATTTCAATATAGATATGTTTTTCAGCTAGGCAAAGTGACACATGAATGTACCACCATCTGCTTAAAAGGTAAGTCAAGAAGATGAATTGAGCCCACAAAGGAGATTGGAGGTAACTAGAGCAACACAGTAACACCCTGAGTCCTAAGGCCAGTCTAAGACGAACCTAACAAAAGACTCAATCTGATTTCCTGTCATGTTGAAAGTCAAGAACCACTGACTCTGAAGGGAATCAACCAGTTGATTTCTACATGTGCAGAATTGCCCCTAGAAATAGAAGGACCCTCATTACATGGATGATCTATTATTTATTTGCTGTGTAAATAAGTTTTAAGCACTATGTTTAAGAATAGTTTGGATGTTGGATGTTATTGGATGAAACTTTTGTAGATTTGTTTTAATATGTCAATTTAACTGGCATGGTTAGAGGATTTTTTGTTTCCTAAACTATGAAGTAAGAAGACAAGTCTTGGTTTTCCTGAGAGGTTAAAAGAAATTAAAGAATCCTTAAGCAGTGCAGAACAATACTATGAGAGTATGGAATAGGTGCCCACAGAAAGTATTACCACACACTTGAGAATTATGATTAGTAAACAAAGTAAGTCTCCTGCAGCATCTAAAAGGTAATTGGTAATTCCAACTACAAAAAATACCATCTTCTAAGAAGATGAAAATGAATGTGATCTATAAGTTTAAAACACATTAACTTCAGTTGATAATGTCTAGCACTAAACACAGGATTCAGATAAAGGTTTGGTTACAGGATGGGAAAGCTTACTAAAATAGTTAAATGTTCTTAATACGTTTTAGAATTTCCCATGTCTTAAAAGGGGATGAAAAGCCTCATTTTTACTTGACATTCTGCAAGCTGAATGAATTTGACAGCAAGAGGATAAAAGTCATGTTGAATTTAGTAAGTGCAATATCTTATTAGAACTTCCTTTTCAAGTGTAGTGAGTAGCATTGGCCCCGTCCTCTGAACACAGGAGGTTGCTCTGTACACCAGCCATCTGTCTCCATGACAGTGTTCTCCCCTCAAACACAGTCATGTACAATGAGGGAGAAAGGAAGAAGAGTTCATACCTCTTTTATTTTCACATATGGTGCTAATCATTCTTACCAAGTTGGAATTCTACACTTCGTATTTCTTTGAATTCACTAAATCTTACGTATAGTTTTCTATATATTATTATATTTTATATACCTATAGTGTTTCTGAAAGTGTGCTTCGTGGATCATGAGATTAAAGACTTTTTGGTCAATGTTGTGTTAAACTAGTTTGCTTATCTTATTTCCCACCAGAACTTTTTATGTAGAATAGTCATTATATACACGATGGGGGTGTAGAGCATTTATCAGTGTCCAGAGTTACTTCAGCCATAGAAGCCATTTTGTAAGTGTTTCAATATACTTTGCATCTGAAACATGTCTTCTAATACTGTAATACCAGTTTGATCTATGATTTTCTACATAACAGATCCCTTATTCAAACTTCTTATTTATCTCATGAAGATTTTTATAACTTCTACATATTTATTTTGCGGTTTATTTATTCAATAAATGCTCATCAAATATCTATACTTTTCTAAGCACTGTGGTGGGTTATACAAAGATGTAAACAATTAAAAGCCAGCCTCTTTTTGTAATGGGTTGACATTTTAGTTAGGGGAAATGCTAATTAATACATAAACAAAGGCAAGTGCCAATGAACAAAAACAAACAAATTGTAGAAAATATATGAATAGAAATTAGTAGAAGAGTTTCTTGAGGGAGGGAAACACTGTCTAAGCACAGTCAGCATGACTTTCTGAGTAAATAGCATCTAAACTGAAGAAATTTGCAACTCTTCCTCTTGTTTCTTGTATTGTGTTTAGTCAAACAAATAAATGTAGTGGGTTTAAAAAAATGAAATATTTTGAAATTTTTGTAAATCAAAAGAGCAAATCTCACAGCTCTAACCTTCTCATTGTATTTCTAATTCCAGAAACAAACTCTTTTGAAAGTTTAAGAGCTCCCATCCATGTTCTGCCACACAGCAGCCCAAAGCAAACCTCGGAAGCCAGAAGTCAACATAGCCACTGCCCCTCTTCAGGTGACTGGCTCTGGTGTTTGTCCTAGAGACTGAAGTCTGATTGACGTGGTTTAGTATATTTTGGTGGAGTTTTTAGAGTGTTATATGTACAAGATCATGTCATATGCCAACAATGACAACTTGCTTTCTTTTCTAACTCAGATCCCCTTTGTTGCTTGCTTTTGCCTTGTTGCCCTGGCTAGGACTCCACAACGCCTGCTGAATGAGTGTGGTGACCGTGGGCATCCTTGTGTTCTTCTAGGTCTTAGGGAACAAGTTTCATGCTTTCCCATCTCATGCACTGCTAACAGCTGGATGGGTATGAGTGGCTTCCATTATGTTGAGATATGTCCCTCCTGACTCTAGTTTGTTCAGCATTTTTTTTTAGTATGCTAGTGTGTTACTCTTTCTCAGACAATTCAAGTTCAGCCGGTGCTACATGCTGCAACTGTCTTAAAATTTAAACAAAAATTTTTAAAATTTTCTTCTTGATTTCCTCTTGGTATATTGGTTGTTCAAAAGTAAGATGTTTAACATTCATTTATTTATTTAGTATCCCGTTATTTTCTTATTTATTAGTCTAGCTCTACTGCCCTGTGCTCAAAAAGGATGCTTAATATTTATTTTTTAATTTGTTAAGGGTGTGATTTGTGGCCTCTATTACAATCTATTCTATAGAATGCTTCATGGGCTGAAGAAGGAGTAAAAAACAAACAAACAAAAAACATGTTCCGCAGCTGCTGGACAGAAAGCTGAGTGAATGTCTGTTAGGCCCCTTTGGTCTTATATGCAATTCAACTCTGCTCTTTTGTCTCACTGTTGATTTCCAGTCTACATGATCTTTCAACTGAGGGAGGTGGAATGTTAATACATCCAAACTGTTAGGGCATTTGTGTCTATCACTCTGTTTAGTTTTATTAATATTTGCTTTATATATTTACATACTCCAATGTTGGATACATATTTAGAAGTATTTCCTGTTACTGGAATGACCCATTTCAGTCTCTTTTTGCTGTTGTTGAAGTCTGATGTTCATATGGCTACCCCTGCTTTCTTTTGGATTCTATGGCATGGAACATTTTATTGAATCCTTCACATTCAGTCTTGTTTATTCTTAGAGATGAAGTGAGTTTCCTATAAGCAACATACTGTTGGGTCACATTTTTCTGCTCATTCAGTCAATGTATGTCACTCTAAATTAGCTACAAAATCACCAGAGGAAATAACCAATAATCTGCAGTGTATGGTGTTACTTAGATATGATGTGCAGTGAATTAAATGTATTAGATTCATTTTTACTTACATATTCAACTTATATATAGTGTAATGGAGGTATCCTCATCACCGGCCCCTGCCTGTTTGTTTCTTTCTCTTTTGCTATTTGTCAAAGTTAACACATTCATAGCAGTTATTGGCAGGGAAGGTGTTACCACAGCCATTTTGTAACTTGATTTCTAGTTATTTTGTAGCTCCTTTTTTACTCCCTCATTTACAGTATTCCCCTGTGGTCAAATCCACCTGTTAACAGTTGGTGTTTTCATTCTGTTTATAATTTTTGGTTTTTCTATTATATATTTTTGTTTTGTCACTATCACGAGATTAACAGAAAGCATATTTCTGTCATACCCATCTTTTTTGAAATGACATCAACTTACCATGATAATAAAATACAGGTACAAACAAACAAAAGATGTTTTACCTCTATAATAACTGTTCAAAATCATACTACAATTTGGCTTCCTTTACATTTGGATCATGACTTTCCTCCACAGATGATCCCTAACTTGCAATGGTTCAACTTGTGGGTTTTTTTCTAACTAATTATGATGGGAAAGCAACACACACTAAGTTCAAATCTTACTTTAAGTCCTGAATTTTGATCTTTTCCCAGGGCACCAACATGCATTCTCTCTCTCTCTCTCTCTCTCTCTCTCTCTCTCTCTCTCTCTCTCTCTCTCCCCCTCCCCCTCCCCCACCTCTATCTCCCTCCTTCCCTCCCTTCTTCCCTCCCTCCCTCCTTAGTGTTAGTCAGTTACAGCTCCAAAAAGCTACAAATTCACCAGATAAAGCAACTAATAGTCTGCAGTGGACCATGCTGCTGAGCTAAGATGTTCAGTAAGTTAAAGGCATTAGATGCATTTCACTCATACTTTCTCCTTACAGTGGGTTCACCCAGATATGTCCTCTTATATGTCTATTAGAATGTGTGCTCCTCATGAACATAGGAACACTTGAACATTGATTTTGCGTTTCTCTTTTTGATAATTCTCTTTTACTGGTTGTAATTAGAAAAGGATAGTGTCTGCTTTACCCTGTTATCTGTGGCATCTGTCTTTAGCCCATTCTCTCTAATCCTGGAAATGTTCCTTTCTTCCATAAGTCATGCTTCAAGGGTTCCTCAGAAACTTCTAGCACAGCTATCAAACTGCATTGTCTTCTCTGGACTCTTGGTTTAGTCCTGTGCCTTCCCATTTTTCTGTGGATTTGTCTCTCACCTTTTCAAAGAACACTATAAGGAAATTTCCCAAGTGGAGAGGTCTGTGGGAATGTTTGAAGTCATCACATGTTTGGGAAAGTCGCGTTTTCCTTTCACACTTTGACTGTAATTTTTTCTCACAACTCCCAAGACTTTTAACAACTATCAAGACCCCATTCATTTGGGATTGTTGAAGGCCACCCAGATTCTTCTTCCTTTGTTACCTGTGATTTCATCTGGAAACTTCTCAGACTCACTGTTTGTTCTCAGCATCTGAAGATTCACTGTGCTATGTTTGGACATACTGTTTTTAATCATTCATCTCAATACTGGGTGATATTTTTTCAATGACAACAATTAGAAGCTTTTATTCAGCTTTGGAAATTTGTTCTTCTTTTTGATAACTGCCCTCCCTAGTTTCTGTCCTTCAAGTACAAGTAACAGTTAATGTTGGATATAATGGATTCATCTGCTGTGAGCTGAAGTTCTACAGATTTCCCTGGCACATCAGTTGTTCCCATTGTTGCGGCCTCTCTGGGTATTATGGGGCAAAATCTCCGCAATTAATGGAGAGGAAAAAAAATCCCATTAACATTCCATCTTTCATCTTCCAGAAATTTGATAAAATTCTTCATCTACAAGTGGTATTCTGTCTTTTCTCTTGTTTATTCTTTTGTATGCCCCACATTTTCCTTCCCAGCTTTTGCATTCAGTCTGCCCTCTTGCCAAAGCACTTAAAATTTACTTTGGATGACATGGTTGAAATAAAACTGCTAGACCAACTTCTCAAAGGTGATATTTTTAAATAGAATAATATGTTATACAACTTAAGTAACATCAAGACACGAGCTTAAGTAACCATGCATTTTTGTCTTTGTAAAGAAAAGATAGGAAGGGCAAAAGAAATGCAGGTTTCCTTTTCTTTAAAATGCAGTAATAAAGCACTATTCTTCTGCTGTTATTTTTCATTTTCATGTAGAATGTAGCTCTTGAACTTACATGGCTTTAAAAACATTCTTTTTCATTTAAGTGATGTCTTAAAAGCTTCTCTGCACAGAAACTTAAATGATTTTCAGCAGAGATTTTTTTTCCTGTGTCCTTGGATCAATTTCTGATTCTTTTAAGACATGTTACCCACTGTGATATTAACGTATCATTATAAGAATTGTAACAGCAGGAAACTGCTTTTCTCTTCCTCTAGAGAGGTAGAAAGGATGTGCGCCTACATTTTTGTATGAGAATTTCCTTGACATCCAACTTACACTCTTGGTGATGTAAGTGGTACAGTAGCATCTCTTCACATAAGTGGGCCTCTAATGAACTCAAGGATATGTAAGCAAAACATAAATTTATATGTATAACTCTTGCTTCCAGTTGTTTATAGTTGTTTCAGGTGAAAAAACTATATTCATTCAATAAATATTTGTCTGTACACTATCTTTGGCCTTGAGATTCACAGTAAATAAGACACCATGACCCTTAAGCAACTACTGGGTATAATAAAGGAATACAAACAAATAAGCAGCTAGTTTCCCCTGAAAATATGCTTGATCATATTGTGGGATGGGTATAAGGTCCTTTAAAATCAGACAAAATGGAATGTAAAGCCTATAGAGTTAGAGAAGTTGACAAGATGGCTTCCTCGGGAGTTAATGAATCCTGAAGCAAGATGCAAAGAATCAGTCAAATCAGCCAACAGAAAGACATTGAGGCCAATGAGATCAAAGAGAAACATTCTGGGAACCCAAAGACACAGATGTGAAGGCTGCATGCGGAACCAGTCACCAACCCCAAGGAAAGTGGGCAAGAGATGAAACAGAGAAAGGAAGCTATGACTAGACTGAAGTTTCCAAAGTACCATCTCAATGTGTGTGCACTTTCTCCCAAAGCATCAGAAGCACACTTGGCAACAATTCCTTCATGTCCCTTCTCTCAACTTCAAGATCTCCTTCCTCTTTGTCTCTCAGTTGAGGTATTAAGATGGCTATTACCATGGCTTCACTGCATCTCGATGCTACACTATTTGGTAAATAGGAAGTGGAGCCCAATCCCAGCAGCCAATGTGAAAAGAAATTAGAATGTTTGGATGGCATCTTTTCTGTTGAGAAGGAGACAGACACATCAAGCAAAGTGGGGGTGAAAGATAAAACTAGGAAGTTATGTGATGGCATAATACCACAGCAAGTGTTTGGCTTCAGAGAATATGCTGTGCAACCTTTTGAGCACAAAAGAAATGTGTTTATTGTGTTTCACGCAAATTCATGTTTTCACTCCTCAGTATGATATACACATCAAGAATTACATCACTTGGGTTAATGCAAGTTAATTTTTACTTCTGTTTTGATTACTGGGGGATCTGGGCTATCTAGACGAGTCACAATGGTTTGTTTTCCTAACTGATTGTGGAGATGGGTGTCCAGCATTTTCTCCAAATTCAATCAAGTTAACATATTTACTCAATGTGCCTTCAAAGAGTTCATAAAGTCACAATTAAAAGTGGCTGTCAAAGCCTTCAACCACAGTTCTGATACCCTTCAGCGATGGTGAGACTTGAACAAGCACCAAATGTTAGGGAGACCCCAGGATTCTTTCTATATTTCTCTGTCTTCTTTCTGAGCTCCATGTTTAGAAATCAAATTAATATGAACACAGTGAGTTAAATCAACACATAATCCTTATCCCATGAAAACCACCAAGCCACTATTTGTCTTTGCCTCTTTCTTTAAATGTAGCAGATCTAACCTGTGTGGACACTGGGTTTCTTCTATGGGGGAAGGAAGATGCTCTTTAAGAAGTAGAAATTGTATAAAATTGTGCATAAGAACGTCTAGATTTCCTCCTTAGAAAGGAAAGAATCTTTAGAAATAAATAAAGGGCTAAGCTTTATCAGCTTCATGGCAAATTTCCCTCTCATGAGCATCGAGTATATAAGTATGCAATGCAATTTCAAGAGTTATAATAATGTTGACTGGCTATTTCAGAATAAAGCCTACATCAGAAACATGGAGGCTCTTTAAAGATACCTGCTCTGGGCTATAATTACCTACATTTGCCAAAACCTTGATTTGTCACAGAGAGCAGTTCTCATTTGAATAGTCAGTCAACAAGAAAATTCGGGTAGATGATCTTGCTCTCTGTGCCCCTCCCTCCCTCCTCTCTTTCCCTGCCACCCTCTTTGTCTGTCTTTGTAGTATTTCACTGGTTTTAGAGTCCATTCTCCCAAACATGCATCCTATCTGACCTTTCCACAAGTTCTACCCTGATAGCTAATTTTCAAATGCTGGCACCCACACAATAGAGGCAATAAGGTAGACTAAATGTGTTCTATTAGGTAAGAAAAAAACTAAACCATGATAGGGAAAAAAATAATAAAGCTGATTAGGGCAGTGTCCTTAAAAGCCTGTTCCCAAAGGCAGTGTTGGCTGCTGTTGCAAGCTGCTCAGGTCACCGGAGACAGTTGAGTTGTAGGACTGTGCGAATGAAAAGCTGCAGCCCTCTGAGCACAAGCAAGTAGCCCCTCATTATACAAATAGAAGCGACTCAGCTATGCATGCCCTCAGACTGAGCTCCGTGTGCCACTGCATCTCAAAAATATCCATCTGTTCCAAGAGAAGAAACAGGAAGTTTTGTTAATTATCTCTCACAAGCCACTAGTTAGGTTCCAGAATAATCACTAACGCCATCTTTCCTGAATAAATTTAACAAGTAAGTTACAAGATGCAGCTCAGGAGATAAGCCTTCCATTACCCCTCTCAAATGAACCGAGTCTATCAGTGGCCCAATTGCACACTCTATGCCTCTGAACCCATTCCTGTTTCCTTGGCACTCAACAGAGCAAACTATTTTCTGTAAACAACTTTTTCTATTACAATATTGATTAATAAAGCAATAGCACATTTGATATATGCAAAATACTCACTACCCATTGCATAATCACTTGACAAATATTTTCTGGTTGCTTGTTTTCAGCACAAGTTTGTTTCTAGATTCCATTCAACTATCTGGTGAATTTGCCCAATATTAAACCAAATACATTTACATAAATTTTTTGTTGATGGTTATTAGCTCATTTAAATCAATATGTAAAGCTTCTTCTGCAGTCTGATTGTGTTGTCTTAACTAAGACTCCACACTGGAGTGCTATAGTGGTATTAAGATTACATATGCCCATTTGGACTCTTGCCATAATTCTATAAATCATTGCCAATTATGCCAATAAAGCATCCTGGGCAGTGATTGATTTCTTAGTTATGCAGTCAGCTGTTGGACATTTTGTTCCCTTCTAGTGTCTCAACCATGCCCTAGTTTCTTCACACCATGATGGTTTACATTTCCCCATAAGAGACATTTGTACACATCTGCTGGGGAAAACAGAGGGCAGAAACTCAGAGGGACCTCATTAATTCCATTTGGCTGTTAGGAAGAAAATAACCCAAACCGGTGAAAATTCTGGACTGTGAATGATTTCAAAGAAACATGGACTCTATGAGATGGCTAAGCTGGTAAGGGCACTTGCTGTGGAGCCAGTGACCTGAACACCACATGATCTGGGTTCCATCCCTAGAACACACATGGTAGAAGGCTAGAACCAACTTTTCTGACTACCACATATGTTCCATAGCATGTGTGCCTACATATACATTTTACACACACACACACACACACACACAAATAAATGATTAATTAATGCAAAACGTTTAAAGAAATGGAAGATACTTTTTAATTTTTATACATTCATAGTAACTCATATTAGTTTAAAGAAGGTTCAGATTTTCTTTTGGGAGGTAGAGGCAAGAGGATCAGGAGATCAAGGCCATTATCCTTGGTACACAGAGAATTTGAAGCTAACCTAGGCTACATGAAACTCTGAAGAAACACACCCTGCCCTTGCAAATAAAAATCATTGTTTGAGGAGCTCAGAGTCTGTGAAATATATGTGTGTGTGTGTGTGTGTGTGTGTGTAGGTATATAATTTATAAAAATGCAACAAAATTTAATGACATAAGAATTTACTCTATGGCTTTCTATGGCTTATTCCCTGTAAAACTCACACCATAGATTTTATGTCTCTATTTAGTTAGCTAGTTTTTGTAGGGCTGAAGATTGAATTCAGGAGTGTGCATGTGCCAGGCAACCACTATATCACTGAGCGACATCCCCAAATCTTCACATTAGAATTTAATTCTCATTGTGAAGTATGAAGAGAATAGAGACTTAATCCAGCTATGTTGTCTTGAGGCAGAGCTTTTGGGGAATGACTAAGATTAGATAAGGTTATCATGGTGTCACCCCATGATTGAGTACTGGAGACTTTGTAAGAAGAGAGGGACTCGGCCAATCGTGAAAGCTGGCATCAAAAGCAGACACTCATCCATATAGCACCAATACTGAGAACCAAAATAAGCCTCTTTGCTTAATTAAACTGTGCCCAGACTCTGTTATTGTGTTACTGAAACAAAAATTAGACTATTCTGACTGTTGATTTGGGTTCAGTTCTTCTCTAGCAAAGAGGGGCAAATTTCTCACAATCTTTGCATCAATTTTTCACTTCCCTTGAATTAATTGCTTACCAAAAATCAAATATACTTTTGATCAAATGACTCAAATATGATTTTGATCCAAGGCTGGATATTTTATATTTTACAGAGATTAGCCATTAGACTTATAGAGAAAACAAAATAGAGCAGAAGTTCCATAGACCTTGAAGCCAACCAGACTTGTGTTCAAATCCAAGATTATCCTTTTCTAGCCCCGTAGTATTCATTCACTAATTCAGTCAACTATTCCATACTGTAACTCTGCACTGTGGGTAACATAGTGAGACTACACTAAGGTCCCTGTACCCTGAAGGCAGGTGAATAAACAGGATAATTTCAGATAATGTTAAAGCTATTAAACAAATAGAATGAGACTTGGAATGGGTAACACATATCTATAGTAAAAGAAGACCTCAAAGGGCAGATGATGACCCAATTGAGACCACAATGAAACAGAGCAAGGCTACTTATGCACAGCCTAGGATGGGGATGGGTATTAAAAGCAAAGGGAATGTACAGTAGCACCAAGTCAGAATAAACTTGGTATGTTTAAATGTAAGAAACAAGGCCACTGCACCTGGTTTCTGAGTGATAGGCATCTTCACACGTGAGCTGGACATGACAGTGACACCCATTTTACAGTTGCCATGGGAGATCTGATTTGCAAAGTGTCTCAGCAGTGCCTGCCACATCTTAAACACTCAGAAAAAAAAAGTAAATGTCACCATTATCACTATCATTATCATCTTTATAGTTAACATTTGGGGAACTAAATTCCTGTAACTAATCCAGTAAGTATGAAGCTAAAGGAAGTTATCGACTCAGAACTATGAAAACTGCTAAATAATGCCAGAGAACTGTGTTTCTCTAACATTCAAAGCTGGGTTTTGCATTCTCACCTCTTAGAAGCAGACATTGTGCTGACTTTCACACATCCATGAATATGTCTTTCAGCCAAAACATGACCAAAACACTTTAATAGACACTAGAACTGAAAGACACACTACAGAACTGTAGAAACACAATAAAAATTGATATTGGGGGCTGAGGGTGCAGTTCAGTTAGAGTGCTTTCCTAGCATATACAAGGTTCTAGGCTTTATCCGTTGCCTCTCATAAATCAGACATAATGGCATGAATATAATCCCAGCCCTTGAATGGTGGAGGCAGGAGGATCAGACGTTCAAGGTTAGTGCTGGAGAGATGGTTCAGCAGTTAAGATTGCTTGCTGCTTTCCCAGAGGACCTATGTTTGGTTCCCAGTACCCACGGCAGTTGCTCAGAATAGCCCAGGGAATCCAAGGTCTTCTTCTAGACTCCACAGGTGCGCACGCACACACACACACACACACACACACACACACACACACACAATCTATTTTTTAAAGAGGTTCAAGATTATCCTCTACTACATAGCAAGTTCAAGGACAACTGGAAATACATGAGACCCTGTCTCATGTAATAATATATATATAAACCAGGTATCTCCCTGGGTCATTTATAAATAGGTATGTTCTACATATTATAAATATAAAAATGCACAAACGTATAGACTGTGTCATAAGTGTCACATTACTGTAGTCTGCATTAAGTGTTCACAGAACACTTTCTGGAAGAGTAGCTAGCCTGCTAATTGACCCACACATAATCAGATTCATCAGCATCCCTCTTAACATTTAACTTTAAACCACCTCTGGGTGATAATCGGCTCCATCAACTACTTTATAATCATTGCCCTAATATTTACTTAGGCCTAAGCTACTTAATTCTTCCAAACAATAAAAATATCTGCATACCA
Organism: Peromyscus nudipes; assembly: GCA_902168325.1. Classification (NCBI taxonomy): domain Eukaryota; kingdom Metazoa; phylum Chordata; class Mammalia; order Rodentia; family Cricetidae; genus Peromyscus; species Peromyscus nudipes. Next base: position 3,232 of record CABHPH010160429.1, on the reverse strand, counting down.
AGAAAACTACTTTCAAATATAATTCAAATCAAACAGATAAAACCCTGAGGCTATAGCAGAGAGAAAATAAAGGCATGTTTTAATTCTAATTAAAAGAAGTCAACTTTTTTTAACATAAGAATACTAGTTGTCCAGAGATTAAAAACTTGGAAGCATTCACTAAATTCCCTCATTGGGTTCTTTGAGATCCACAAGCCACAGAAAAGAATAATAAATCAGGTCTGGAGAATGGCTCAGTGGTTAAGAGCACTTGCTTCTCTTGCAGAGAGAGGACTTGGCTTCAATTCCCAACCCACATGGTGTCTCATAAACACTGGTAATTCCAGTGGGACTCTGATACCCTCAACTCTCTACACCCATATGGTGGCTCACAATCATCTATGACTCCTGTTTCAGATCTAATGACCACCTCTGACCTCCATAAGCACACATATGGTACACATGCATGCATACAGGCAAGACACTCATACACATAAAGTAAAATCAATAAATCTAAAAAATAGGCATCTCACTTGCACTTAAATATCTTAAAATTCAGAAACTTTAAAAAGAAGAAAAAGAAAGGATGTAAAAGAGGGAGGGAAGAAAGAAAGGAGAGAGGGAGGAAGGGAAGAGAAAGGGAAAGAAAGGGAGGATTTGAGCAAAATAAATTAGCATTGGGTTAAAATATTAATTGAGTACAAACTGAGAGGAATAAATGAGAGGGATGGGAGACAGAGATCCTAAGAAGAAAATTTCCAAATAATTTTGCTGTGGGATGGTCTGTATGTCAAACATGTTGCTTATTGGTCAATAAATAAAACACTGATTGGCCAGTGGTCAGGCAGGAAGAAGTATAGGCGGGACAAGGAGGAGAGAATTCTGGGAAGTGGAAGGCTGAGGAGACACTGCCAGTCGCTGCCATGACAAGCAGCATGTGAAGATGCCGGTAAGCCACAAGCAATGTGGCAAGGTATAGATTTATAGAAATGGATTAATTTAAGATGTAAGAACTAGATAGCTAGAAGCCTGAGCCATTAGCCAAACAGTTTAAACAATATAAGTCTCTGTGTTTACTTGGTTGGGTCTGAGCGGCTGTGGGACTGGCGGGTGGCAGAGATTTGTCCTGACTGTGGGCCAGGCAGGAAAACTCTAGCTACATAATTTGTATCCATAGCTCTGCCCACCAGCAGACGAAGTGAGCATCCCCACTCAAATGTGCCTGTGCAGAGAGACTCCCTTCTAAAGAGTGCAGTCAAGGGAGTGAGAGAAAGAAGGACTTAAAAGTAAGAACTCTGGCCACCAGCTATTAACCAGGTTCCCAAGGCTGCCACCACAGCCACGTAGCATCTAACAGTGGCACCTTACAGAGTACTCTGGAACTTGATGTGTAAGGAAAGGGACTTTACTCCTAGAGTCTCCATTCCCTGAAGACTAGTGTCACTCTGAACAGGAAAAAACGTCAAACAAATGCCAAGTAAGGGATATTCTACAAAATTTCTAAGACTTCATCAGAACTAGCATGATCATTTTTTAATTGGGCACTCAGAGGTTATGAGAGGCCAAGGAATGAGCCCAGTCAAGAAGGGTTCAGGGAGACATAATGGCCAAAAGTAACATGGTGTCCTGGACAGGACAGTGGAACACAAGAGCACTGGGTAAAAGCTAAGAAAATATGAATAAAGTGTGGTCTATAGTCTTTTAAAAAAAGAAAAAAGGGAAACAATGATTATTCCTGACATATCTTTTGACATAAGACTACATAAACCAAACTAAATCATATTATTTTCACTGATGATCTTTTCCTAAGCTATTGGTTCACCCAATAAAATTGCTGTCAACAGCTGAGAGATTGCACTTAAAGAAAGAATGGACATTATTGACACTGTCTGCACACATGGAGAGCAGACCAGTTTCTTGTCTGTGGAAGTCTGGTTTCCCAGGAGATGGGCAGACAGAGTTCCTGTTGGAGTGCAGTATACAGGGCATCCAAGGGGCTGACACCTGCAAAGGAGAAATGGCAAAGCAAAACAGGGTAGGGGGAGAAGCCAAGAGGAAATGCAGACCCTGATGTCAACCTCAACCAACTCCACTGGGAACTCTTGGCATGGTCCCTGGGCTAAGATGGTCACACTTCCTGTGAATGGCAATGATTTACCTGACACCTAGCCTGAGATCCACACAGAGTACGCTCCTCAGGGCTGTCCACAGCCATGCGCTCTGGGTTCTTCACAGGCAGTTCTGCCCAAGCAAAGCCCACATGGTATAGGTTGCAGTCACACTAATTTCATCTGCCAGGGTTTCTACCTTTCCGCTCAAGTGTTCATCAAGGAGGTTCAGACCACACTACTAGAAATTCAGTTTCCGTTCCTATTTCGAAGCTTTTCTTGGTCATCAAAACTGTTTTAGTAAATTGCAAAGACCCCTCCAAAGAGGCAATTTAAAACCATTTTCCACAAATGGACCTTAGTGGACCTTAACTGATTATAGCTGAAAGCAAAGAAGTAAACACTTTGAAAGAGAAATGGTCGGCTAAAGTAAGAGGGTGCCACCAGAAGCATTAGCTCATATCCCAGCACCCCTGCCAATCCTGCCCATTTTCCATGAAGAGGCAACTCTTTGCCTTCCAACTTGTCATTTTAGCATCCTCATCTTCTAGGAAACAACAAAGACATTTCACAGGGCATCCTGTGACTCGTAGATGCACTGCAGTACACTAAGGCAGAGCATCGAAGCTTGAAACTAATTGCTTACCAACTAGATGTTGTTTATTTGTGCTCAAGCCTTCCTGGTTCTGGGGTGTAAGACCAGCAGAAGCCACACCTAGCAATGTATCCACTGTCTTAGAGAGAAAGTTTAGTTGTAGCCAACCATGAGTTCCCACAAACATAACTGAAGATTTAATACAAGCCCTTATACTTACAGATGTCAATGTGCATTGAAGAAGATGTGAAAATTACTGGAAGTCAATTTACAGCAGCTGGAGCAAATTAGTGCTCGCTGGAAAATTTTTTTTTTTAATTTAAAGAAGGAAGTAATGAAACACCCAGCTCTAGGCAAACCATATGTGTGAACCCACGTCTTTATTAATGGAAGTGAGCATAGTGTTAAAGGCAATTTAGTTCCTGTAGCAAAACTCAACAAAGAGATGCACTAACTTGTAACTCTTGAATCTCAAGGTGAGTTACCAAAAGGTATACAGTGATTCAGGGGTGGCTTCTACAGTGGTCTTATGCCTAAAGGTTTGGCAGAC
>CABHPH010160427.1:18291-30440 GCA_902168325.1 Peromyscus nudipes | reverse complement strand
AGATCCGGATACAGAACTAGCAGTTACCACTCCAGCACCATGTCTGCCTACATGTTGCTATGCTTCACTCCATGACAATTATGGACTAAACCTCTGAATCTGTAAGCCAACCCCAATTAAATGCTTTCCTTTATAAGAGTTGCTGTGATCATAGTGTCTCTTCACAGCAATAGAACATTGACTAAGACAGATCTTAATTTTAGCAAAGTCCAGGTGTTTATCTTCCATTGCCATTGTTCCCTGTGCTTGTCTCTAGATGTGACCTGAAACCAGGAGATAGTCCTCAAATTTCTATAGGCAAAGGAACTATTATGCAATAGTGTCCTTCAAAATTACAACCTCCTATATTAGAGGGAAGCCCCTTAAGACACAGGATGTAGATGGAAATGTGAAGCAGCAGGGTGATCTAAGGGGAGATGAGACCTTTAATCCTGCAGGGGAGCTCATTAAGCTAAAAATGTAGTTCAAAAGCTTCAGAAATTCCTAAAGATTCCCTAAACCTGTCCCTCACCAAGCAGATTGTCTTAGTCAGTGCTCTATTGCTGTGAAGAGACACCATGACCACAGCAACTTTTAAAAAAGAAAACATTTAATTGAGGTTTGCTTGCAGTTTCAGAGAATCATTTATGTTCCTCTAACTAACTCTAATAAAACTTTTAGGTTTAGCAAGTTGGACTTTGGTGGTATCATTACTTTGATCTGTCATCAGTTTCCTATCTGGGGCAAGTAGATATCTGTTCTCATCTTCCCAGGAATAGGATCACACAACAGGAGCCTCCTAAGAGATAGATCACAATGCCCAGTTCCTTGACGGTCCCTGGGGATTATAGGTAAGAGGCTTTCCTCCTGCCCTGTTCATCTTATGCCCTACAGCCCCAGTGCAGTACATAGTAGGAAGAACAGGCACAAAACAAATCCATCCTGAACAAGTCTACGTACTTGTTGAGGGCTGGCTCAGGAAGCTTGATCTATAGAAATGTCCTGAAGTATGTTCTCTGAACTTCTGGTGTTCTGAAGTCTTATATTTGCTCTGCCCCATCGCTGCCTCCCTCTGTTGTGCAGGTGGTAAGGTGAGAGGAGGCTCTCAGAGACAGAAAACATCCAAGTTCTTCATAACTTCTTGAGTCCACAGACATAGGATGGAGGTCTCTACCTCTGCTCTTGCAATCCTCCATATGCTCCAGTTTCTTCACCTATAAGATGGGGATAGTGAACATATGTGCTTCTCAGAATTCTAGGAAGAATTACCTGAGATAATGCATGCAAAGTGCCTATTCTAGCATGTAATCCATGCTCAATACATAGTAGATAATTTTATTTATTAACTGCCAGGTAGGACAAGCTCCCATTAGCTTCCCATTTAGCCTCCTAGCTCTTAATGATGGCCTGTTGTCTCTGTTGGGAGTTTGGCTTCTCTGTGTCTTCACTTCCATGCGAATGTTTAGGATGTCCTGGACAGTTCAGAGGACACACCTCTAGCCCATCCTGACAAGCTCCTGTCCTATCCTGTTCTGACCACAACTTATCACCGAAGTACCCCATGGCTTCTCTCACCCTAGAGCTCCCAGCTGTCAAGCTGTCCTGCTCATTCTGTCCGGTTTCCCAGGCAGTGGATCTGACTTCTCTATGCAGATTCCATTTTGCTGGTGGTACCAGCTGCTGCTGGCTGGCAGAGATTTCAACTATGAAGTTTGTTCAATACAATAAAATGCCATCATCCCAAGTAAGCAACAATTGGGAATGAGCACATATGTTCTTAAGATTTCAGAGCATTCCTCAGTTATTCTACCACACTACCTGCCCAAGGACCACAGACCACATCAGAGAATCCTGGCCTGACCTGACCGAAGCACAAGCCCTGGGCCTGTATGTCATCACTAGCATCTAGTCTATGTGTACGGAATGAATGGACTAACTAATGACAGGTCCCCAAGCAATTTGGGTTCACTCATGCATACAAGCCTTTGATTTCCATTCAGCAAGCAGGAGCAGCTAACTGGTTTCACTCAGTTTTTGTGACCAGAGTTGAGGACTTCTTTTGTAAGACAGTCATGGAAATGGGGAGGGGGGGGGGGGATGCGGCGGGGGGAGTGGCAGAGTTCTTACACACCTCATCTTCTCAAGAGTCCTCCATGGACTCCAGGTTTCTCTGGCTTCACTGAACCCATTTTCTAAATCTGTGTTCTAGGTACCAGAAAATTACAACCTGATACGTCCTTTAGGCTCCATCTATATTGCCAACACCCCTTTCTCTGTCCTTTGGAAAGAGGGACCCATGAGAACCCACACTGGAAGTTTTGATGGACAAGCATTCTTAAAAAGAACCTTCCCAGCTGTGCAGTCACAGTCGTGTCCATTCACTCACTCATTGTATCTTTCACATCTTTCCCAGGCCCAGGTAAAGCAGCTGATACTCCGCAATCTACACATTTGCGGTTGACATTTCAAAATTAGATGGCTACAGACGGGACATATCTGTGTCCTATCCTGGAGTATGAAAATTTTAAGTACAAATAAATTCCTATGCTGGCCATCTCCTGATACATGGAAGGAATTTTTGCTCAGCACAAAGCCTAATAGTCCTGGCATTGATCTTCCCTCATGGACACTGGACTGTTTGGGGACCTGAGTTCTTAAGGTTTTTCTTCTCTAAGTGTCTTAAGATGGGTTGTACATAACTCCTTGGAGGATTAGTCTGGCCACTCAGCAGATACAGTTGGCCATTTCTTCCCATTCTCTTAACATCCAGGCTCTTTAAACAGAAGCCTGTCAAAGTGTTATCACTGGCCAAAAAGGACAATATGGAAGGTGATGCTCCATTGTCTCTTGTCTAGAGCATAGGATGCCCCATAGCAGGAGCTGCTCCTGAAGTTTGCCCACAATGAAAATCATGCCACAGTTCATAAGTTTGCCCATTATACCTGGTATGGGTTCCCATAAGTCCTGCTTTCCAAGGGACAGGATAGGAGTCTCTATAAGCAGAGATAAGCCTCAGGAATGCACCAGTCTTGCATAAATGGTTGTGCCTTCATGAAGGAATTTCACTCTAGGAAACTATATGGGACCTTATGTGTTTCTCTTGGTCTTAACTCCTGAGCACTTTGACTGAGATACGGCATGTCTCCAGAGTCAAGGCCTGGGTAAACTGATCTGGTAGACAGGGTTCCCTTCCCTGGAAGGACATAGCCATAAAGTGCTGCCCAGCTGCTGCTGATTCTCTTACTCTCCTTCTTCGGCAACTTTGAAAGCCCTTTGACTGTCTTTCAGGTGTGTCCACAGACAAGCCCTACATAAAACTGCTTGACCCAAGAACCTTTAGGCTCCATGATGACTGTTTTCTGTGTGGTCTTTGAAATTCTCAGGTGGTCATTACACACATTCATAAGCAGGCAGTAAGTGGGAACACAGCTATTTTTTAAAGATTAGCTAGTACTTCTCAGCACAGGCTTTCATTGCACATTGTGCAGTGGTAACTCATGAGAAAAGTGGCCAGGCTTGGCACAGGTCTGCCATCCCAGCTACTAGAGAGGCTGAGGGAAGATAACAAGTTTAAGGCCTAGGTTTTATTATGAGCTCAGGGTCAGCCTGAGCACCTTAGTGCTATATGTATCAAAATAAAAAGTATACAGTAAAAATTGTGACTCAGTGGCAGAGTACTTATCTAGAATATGTGAGACCCTGAGTTCAAGCCCCAGGAGTGGGGGCGTGGGAGAGGAAGAGGAAGAAAAGAAAAAATGCTGTCCACTAATAACGCCTGCAGCCAGCACATGGAGGGCTAAGTGCTTATTCAGAGAGTGTCACTGCATAGCTGTGAAAGGGAAATTGACCAAACCAGTGGGGACTCCCCAAGGTCAAGTGTTACAGGCCGTTTTTCCCAAATGTTCTCAGTAAGGAGGTAATAGGATCCATAGAAAGATGATGTCACCTCTCAGGCAAACAAGGGACTATGCAATAGTCCCCCTGTGATCTAACCACCCCCAAGAACTATAATTGAAAGAAACAATATTAACCACTGGAGCTTATTGGGTACTTCCTCCATGCCAGGAAGGATGCTAAATATTTTACATTTATTATCTCAATTAATCCTTCCATCTACAACCATGGGACATTTGTTATCATGGTGTCATTTTACAACTGAGGACATTGAGGCTTGGGTTAAAGAATTTGCTAAGTCATAGAGCTAGGTGATAGGCCAAAGTCTACTTACATTCAGGTCTGTTTGTTTCAGAATTGATTTGGCCCACTGCCCTGCCTATGGCATACCCCTGTGGTATATTCCCTTTACAGGAGGTTCTAGAGAGCTGGAGATCAGCCTAAGCTTACCCAAACAGTAAGGACAACAATATCACCCAGACGACAAGCCCTGGGAAGTTCCCTTGTGGTGGTTTGGATGAAATGTCCTCTATAGGTTCTAGAATTTGAATATTTGGTCTCTAAGTGGTGACATTGATTTTGAAGTGTGGTGGTTTGAAAGAAAATGGACCCCAAAGGGAGTGGCACTATTAGGAGGTGTGGCCTTGTTGGAGGAAGTGTGTTGCTGTGGAGGTGGCTTTGAGATTTCTTTTTTCTCTAGCTTCCCTCAGTGTGACAGTCAGTTTACTTCCTGTTGCCTGCAAGATGTAGCACTCTTAGCTTCAGCACCACGCTGTCCTGCTCCTCTTCATGGTCATAATGGACTGAACCTCTGCAACTGTAAGGGAGCCACCTTCAACTGAATGTTTTCTTTATAAGAGTTGCCATAGTCATGGTGTCTCTTCACAGCAATAGTAAAACTAAGACAAGACGGCTTAGAAAGGTGTGCCCTTGCTGGAGGAAGTGTGTCATTGGGATCCAATTTGGAGAGCTTAAAGATTTGTGCCATTTTGAGTTTGCTTTGTTTTCAGCTTGGAGTTCAAGATGGGAGTTCCCTGCTTGCTGTTCTAGCCACCATACCACCATACCTGCTACATCTACATCTTCATGGACGCTAACCCTCTGGAACTGTAAACTCAAATAAATACTTTCTTCTATAAGCTACCTTGGTCATGGTATTTTATCACAGAAATAGAAAAGTAACTAATAAAACTCCCAGTCTGAATGGGGCTATGGTCCACAATGGTTCTTCTGGCCTCCTATCTCAGCCACTTAACCAAGGAGAAAGTTTCCTTCCTGCTGAAGATTCAGCTCTTCTTTCCCCATCTTATAATAAGAGTATAGCTACAATAATCTCTAAACCTGCCCACAGTCTCTCTCTATTTCAGAAACCAAAAATGAATTTCTGTTTTAATCTCACTCACTCCTAGCAGCCTCCTGTCATCCCCATTGTTAATATGGGTTTGGGGTACATGCTTTTTAGTTATGACACCAATAGTACCTGGCCTGCCTCAAAATATGGCCAGTACTTGGTGCATTCCATGAAGACAGCCTTTCTTGGTTCATTCTAGGGAAAGGGGGATGCTCTCAGTCTGCTGTGCCACTCCCAAGCCAGGAGAGAATGTGCTGGGACAATGCTCACCCACTAGACAATTGCAGCACATGGCCTCCCTTCCTATGGTGAGATGTCTTGCCACCACACAGTCACTCCATCAATTATAGTTCTAGATGAACTTTTATGAGTTTCACATGAGAAATTAGGTATACAAATCCTATTATTACCAATTCAGCACCCCACCCTAATTGAGGTCTGAGAGCTCTCTGTAGAGCCTCAGTCAATATTTGCCAAAAATCAAGTACAGCCCTTGTTATGATTCAATATAAACACTGCGTGGCACTGTACCAAGGCATTCTCCAGGCTCAAGCATGCTCCAGGCTCGAGGAAGGGAACTTAACTTAAGCTGTACAAGTGTCCATGGGATAAAACATTTTTTTTGATATCTCTGTCAAGTGCCAAGGCTTGGGCTTCACCAAATGAAAGTACTCTGCTGTCCCAGCACTCAGAATTAGCACTCTTGGTAAATAACAGGAACAGAGACCAGCACAAACTTGGCATCCAAAGGTCATGTGTGAGTGATTGTGTGCATGAGGACCTAATAAACGAATGGGGAGTGGGAAGGAGTGAAGAACAGGAGACTTGGGTTCATAAAATCGGAGTTCTGATTCTGAACTTGTTTACAGATCCCTTTTCTGACTCATCTTCTGCACCTCCATTTTTTTCACTGATACAAGAAAATGGAAATTATATGCAGTAAAAATGAAAGGAAATAGGTAGCTAGGGAAATGGCTCAATGGTAAGTGCTAGCTGCACAAGAATGGGGACTCAAGTTCAGATCCATGTAAAAACACAAGTGTGGTAGTGTACACCTGTAATCCCAGTACTGGGAGCAAGCAGAGACAGGAGGATCCCATGGCATCACTGGCCAGACAGTTAGCCAGTCAGTGAGCTCCAGGGTCAATGGGAGACTCTGTTAACAAATGAAAGTCTGTTAAAAGGGTATCAAAGATTTATTAAGATATAAAATGGGGAGAAGATGCACTCACAGATACAGAATAAAGAAAACAGCCGCTGTGGTCCTCAGTTCTGCCTGGGGGTGAATGGAACCAGCAGTCTGACCTCAGACCACCGTAAGAGAGTGAGCATGCTTCTCTCAGTTTTAAGCAGTCACGTAACCCGCTAAGAGACCATGCTCTAAGGCTGGTACTCCAAAGCTATTGGCAGAATGAATACCCACAACACTCTACTCAAAAAACTAAAAGAGATGGAGAGTGATAGAGAAGATACCACAACATTACCTCTGACCTCACATACAGATCCTCACACTGATGGGAACACACACACACACACACACACACACACACACACACTGGGGGGCATTTTTAATAGAACAAAAACATATTCAAACATAAAATTCAAAACATTTTCCCTATGTTAAAAAAACACATGGAGAAGCTAAAACAGTAGCACAAATGTGTTTCATAAAAATCTAATATACCGAAACCACAACACAAAGGTACCTCCCATCTGATTAATAAACTTGATTTATTTCGTATTTTCTAATTTCTTGATTTTTTTCCTTCTCTGTAACATTCTTCTCCACTCCACTTCATTTTCTTTTCATTTATTAAACCTTGTTTCTTCTTTTCCTCCTACGCCTTTAAGTCATTCATTTGCTATTTGGTACATGATTATTAACTTGATAGCACAATCTAGATCAGTTTTCTGTGATAGTTGAAGATTACTAATCAAGTATGTGGTGGAGGGTATGTGTGCATATGATGTATATGTACATGTGTGTGTACCCATGCATGAATGCACATAGAGGCCAGGGGAAGGTGTCGGGTATTCCTCTTCTATCATTCTCTGCTTATTCTTTTGAGTCAGGATCTCTCCCTGAATATGAAGCCTGTGTTTTGGTGTTTGGATAGAGTGGGAGCTAGCAAGCTGCAGCACCACTCACCAACACTAGATTGAGATGTGTTTGTGAAACAATGTCTTGCTTGTGATGTAGATTCTGGATTTGAATTCAGAACACCGTGACTGGGCAGCAAGCACTCTTGACTGCTGAGAGCTGCTGGTAGCAATGGCTTTACCAGAGGCTATGGAAATGTACAGGAGGTGACAACTAGTATTCAACATGTCGACCTACCAGATAAATAACTTTCAGATAGGGAGCCCACCTGGCAAGGCCGTAGGGTCACTGAGTGTAAATGACTGGTTGCTCCTGTCTGTAATTTTTCTCTCTGCCACAACATTTCTTCCCTAAAAACTGCTGTATTTTTCCCATGGCTTGTATGTTTATCTTGAGAAAATATTCCATCTTTGGGCACACATATAGCTGTGGATGGTCAGGAAGATGATTTCTGCTTAAGCTGTATAATTCTGATGAATAGAAATAATACTAGAATATTTTTCATAACTGATATAGGAAAGTAACAGTATTCTCAGTCATGAAGACAGCTAATTTTAGACTTCAGAACAAATTCAAAACTGACTGGCTGCCCCTGCAGAGAATACACAAAGACAAATTCCCAGGTGTTTATTGCTGAATCAAGGTCAGACTTGAAGCAACTTTGATAGACATAACCCTCTGCAGTAATGGACTTTCTGCACATACTCCCAACCCCAAGGTTCAACCCCCTAATTGCTTATTGTTAAGTCCTGAATTTCAATGTAATTTTCTATCTGGGAAGCCTGACCAACTCAGAGCTATGTGCCTGGCCAACCGTTACTCACTGGCCTGTCATTGTGACCTCCCTAGCCTGAGAAAAATCATGTGACTTATCATGTGTTATGAGAACGGGTCTGACCCTGAAAATGTAAAATGTAATTGTCCAGAGTTTGGCTATTGAAGTGAGAGTCTGTGTGAGTGAGTCTGTGAGTGTGTGTGGGTGTGCAGAGGGAGCTGAGGAGAAAGGATGAGTAACTAGGCAGGAGAGAGAGCAAGAGAGATTTTCAGAGAGGATTTTTTCAAGTTGAAGTAAAAGAGAAAGTTGCCATCAGAAAGTGTGTGTTTCCTTATTTTCCCCTCAAATAAAAATGTCAAGCCCTTGCCCCATTTGTAGATATTTTTGTATACTCTCATGCTGCCTGGAGGCTGGCCCTCCAGTCTTAACCACTGAGCCATCTCCCTTTAATCAAATTTAAATGTGTATTGTGTCTTGAACAATTTGATATTGTTGCTAACATAACTATTTTCACCCCAATGAGTAGTGTTGGGTGGGGATTTAGCACTCAAGAATAGGCTGTTCAATGGGAGAATCCTCAAGTAAAACAGAAGAGTTAACACCTTTTTTAAATGCACAAATTACACTACAGAAATAAAAGAACTATGAAAAAAGAAAAGCTATTATCATCTCCCAAAGATTGTAACTTTCTAATACTGTATTGAAAGATACTGCAATGAAATGTGAGATAGAGATTTCAAACATTTAACAGTAAAAACAGTGAATGTTACAAACAAGGAGACCAATTCAATCCAGAATCTGGAGAGGAAAGTCAGCTAAATAAATGAGAAAATCAATTCTATGGATGAAAGTCACCAAGAAGGAAGAAAGACTCAGGAGAAAAACTGAAATTTTGAAAGAAAAACAAATAGAAATTTTGGAATAAAAAACTCAATGAAGATCAAACATATACACAGTAGAAAGTATTACCAATAGGCTCAACCAAGCAAGAGGGAATATCAAGAATGGAGGACGAGGTCAAAGAAATATCACTCCTAAGTGTGAGCAAGGAAAAACAAAATAAACGAGCATGACCATGGCATCTAAGAACTCAGAAACAGCAAAAAGTGACCATGCCAAAGAATCTGCACGACAGAGGAGCTGAGATAAACACTAATGGCATAAAGGATTTTCAATTAAATCCAATTAAGTTATACCCCAGAATGTCCTCAAATCCAGAGAAAGAAGTGAGCATTCAAACCCAAGAAGCATTTAAAACCCCAAATAGACATGACATGAGAAGAATCTCTTGACTACATATTATAGTTATGATGTCAAAACTAACACACACACACACACACACACACACACACACACACACACACACACTAAAAGCTATAAGAAAGAACACCACCTCATCTACAAAAGTGAACACATTAGATCTCTCATCTGCAACCCTAAAAGTCAGGAATGCATGGGATGATTTATCTCAAACCTGGAGAGTAAATAACTGTCAACCACAACCAGGATGGCTGGACTCAGCAAAGCTATCTCTTAAGATAAACAATAAAATACAGACATTTCAAGACAAGCACAAACTGTGGTACCTGGTGATACCCAAGCAGAAACAGTAGGATACTAAAGCATGGAGTGCTATAAGCAGAGGAGAAATTAGGCTGCTCTCAATTATGACAGCACAAAAAAAGAAAACATTTTAGGTCTGACATGGTGGCACATACCTTTAATCACAGACCTCAGGAAGCAGAGACAGGCAGAGTTCAGGTCTACATAGCAAGACCCAGTCAGGATTACATAGTGCGACCTTGACCAAAAAAAAAAAAAAAAAAGAAAAAAAGAAAAGAAAAGACAAAAAAAAGACATTCTGTGTTCTAGCCCAGTTCAATAAGTGCAGCTCTCACCCCTCACCCAAGAAGGTTCTCTTTGCAGCAGACAGAGACCATTGCAGAAAGTCACAACTAATCAAAACAAAAGGTAGTGACTGTGTGGTATCCAGTACCAGTTGATACATCTACAACACAACCCCTGCACCCACGGCTCAGGAAACATTGCTGTGAGATTGTGCCTTCTAGCTATGGCAGAATGCTGCACCCATGAAATCTCAACAACATGGCTACCTAAAGAAGACCTAAACAATTTCAACATCAGTTAATACCCCAACATGGAGGGTGAGGGCAGAATCTCAAGGGTCCCCACCCCAGATAAAATGCTACAATTAATAATGGCTGAGAGAGGGAGAATTGATCTTTTCCAAGGATGAGCCTCCTGATTGGGTATCCAATACCAGGTGGTCAGCCCTGCAAACATATATGCAGGCAACACTGAATGGACAAAAATAGCAAGTTGTAGTTATATGTTTATATAACTACATATACGTGTGTGTATGTGTGTGTGTGTGTGTGTGTGTGTGTAAGGGAGAGGCAGACATGAGAGAAAAGGAATGAAAATGATATAACTATATTTCAACTGAAATTTAAAAAATAGATCTGGGCAATGGTGGTGCACACCTTTAATCCCAGCACTCAGGAGGCAGAAGTAGGTGAATCTCTTTGAGTTCAAGGCCAGCCTGGTCTACAGAGCTAGTTTCAGGACAGCTAGAGTTACACAGAGAAACCCTGTCTCAGGAAAAAGAAATTAATTTTTTAAAATAAAAATAAAACAAAATAAATTTAATGAGAGGAATAGATGAACAAAGGAGAGGCAAAAAGAAATCTGTCACATCCAACTCAATAGCCAGCAAATCCCTAAAAAAGAGGGAGAAAAAAAAGAACAGACAATAACAAAGCCACATAGAAAACAACCAATCAAAATTACAGGAATCAGTAAATCTCTCTGAATAAAAACTTTAAATGTAAATGACTTCAACTCACCTGCAAAGAGATACAAACTAGCCAACTATGGGACTTTACTCAGCTGCAAGAAAAAATAAAATTATGAAAACTGTAAGAAAATGGATAGACTGGGGACAATTATACTGAGCAAGGTCACCCAGACCCAGACAAACACTGCATGTTGTCTCTCATGTGTGGATGCTAGCTTCCAATCTTTAGATTTGTGTGTCTAACTTGGAGTGCCTGTTGAAGCCAGGAAACTAGAAAGGGGACATTAGCCATGAGGAAGCTATTATTCATGAAATAACATGACAAAATTATGGCTGGAGTTTATCATGGAAACCATCATAAAGGCAAATAAGCCAGACTCAGAAAGACAACAAACTGCATATGTTATTGCATACATAAAATCTATATTTTGTATAGCAATTCCAGGAGCTGACACTATAGAACTTAACATTAAAAGAGTTGACAGAGATAAACACCTGGTGGTTATAAATAGAAGGGACTCCATGAACAGATATGAGAGCTGGGGATTTCATGTACCTCATGTGTATGTGGGACATGCACAAGCATGAGTGTGCATGTGGAGGCCATATGACAAGTTCAAGCTTCATTCTCAGAAATAGTGTCCACTCCCTTAGGGACAAGGCTTCTCACTGGCCTGGAGGTCACCAGGTAGGCTGTACTAGGCAGCCAGGGAGCCCAGGGATCGTCCTGTGCTTCCAAGTGCTGAGATGGAAAGTTTCTGCTACAGTGCTCAGAAGTTCTATGAGAGTTCTGGGGATTAAACTTGGATCCTCATGCTTACAAAGTAAGATCATTATCAACTGAGCCATCCCTCCACCCTAGACAACTTTTTAGCCTTTCTTCATTGCTTATTTCTGCTTTATTTTAAAAGTTTGTATTAAGTATATTTCATATTTACAAAAACAATAGAAAATTCTTCTGGAAGTAATGTCAAAATACTAAGTGATTCATTTCTGGTGGTGAAAATACTGATGTTTTGGGGAATTTTTTTGTTTCTTACAATTTTCTGTAACTTAAGTTTCCAAAATACGTAAGAATTATAATTATTTTAAAAATAGAAATAAAAACTTGAGTTTCCAATTTGGCAAAGGGGAATCAATAAGCTTTAATCAAGTAGAACAGAAAGGGGAACAGAGAGGGGAGAAAAAAACATGTAAAACTAACATAATAAACACACACGCAAAATCTTAC
>CABHPH010160426.1:29040-47942 GCA_902168325.1 Peromyscus nudipes | reverse complement strand
AGGGATGGTGCCATATTGTCCTGGCCTCAGAAGATGCCTTTTGTTAAGGCCACAACCACACTTGTTTTGGGAAGAATTGGCAGTCCTTTGTTTCATGTTCTGTCTGTCCTGTTTGTCAGCAGTCCATTCGAGGATACTTCGTTGTTCAGTGGCTAACATTTGCCACAATGAAAGTTAACTCCATATGCAGTTTCTTCAATGCCCATATTTCTGAAGTAGATTGGTACTGCCAGGAGCTGACATGTCTCATAGACATAACAAAAAAGAAAAATTATCTAAGTTATTAAAACTAAGGAAATTATAACTATCTCATCTTCAAACACTTCAGAGACCTACAGAATATGGCATTTAAAATATTTTAAAAATTTAGACTTTCTGGACAATGAGACATGTCTGCTCCTGGCAGCACCGATTTACTTCGGAGAGGAGCAGAGAGGAGAATGGGCATCAAAGACACTCTATACGGAGTTTATCTTCACCTTGGCAAAAATAGCCATTTGGGCAAGAAACTGTTCTTGCCTGGACTGCTTGATTGACTGGACATGCAGGACCCATAGGAAGGTGACCACTGAACTTTGCTTGACAAAATTGTCCTTTAGGTTTCTGCTGCACAGAGGAAACTGCCAGACATTCTACAGGACACAGAGAAAAGTGACTGAGAGACTCTAGGCCTGTGGGCTGAAGACAGATGCCTCAACTTTACAAAGGAACATTAGGTGACTGTTCAGGCTGCCAGCTTTCTCTGTCTACTCTTGCAAGACTCCCAAAAGTTGCTTGTGTCCTTATCCCATTTCTCAGGTAGTATTATATCCTTCTGAGGTCTTTGAGTAGTTGAAGAGTAGATAGTTATAATTTCCTTAGTTATGATAAGAGATAAGTTAGATATGAAACGTTAGACTCACAAATATAAGATAGACAGGATATCTTCTTTAATTTTACCAAATACAAATAGACTAGTTATTATAAATAGACTAGATATTGTAACTGTGATTCTTGCTTGGTAATTATTTTGTTATCTGTATTTTTACTATGTGAAAGTTAAAACCTTCCTTTTAAAAAAAAAGTTGGGGGGAGTGCTGTGGATATCGCTCTGTATAAATAAAATGCTGATTGGCCAGTAGTCAGGCAAGAAGTATAGGCAGGACAAGCAGAGAAGAGAATTCTGGGAAGTGGAAGGCTGAGGCAGAGAGACGCTGCCAGCTGCTGCCATGAGTACCAACATGTAAGATACTGGTAAGCCACAAGCCATGTGGCAAGGTATAGATTTATAGAAATGGGCTAATTTAAGATGTAAGAACTAGATAGCTAGAAGCCTGAGCCATTAGGCCAAACAGTTTAAATAATATGAGTCTGTGTGTTTATTTTATAAGTGGACTGCAGGAGTGCTGGGGCTTGGTGGGAGCTAGAGAGAAACTCTGCAGCTACAATGTGTGGCTCCCACTGGGTAATAAATTAAGCTGGTTTGGCCTATGGCAAGAAAACTTACCATCGGGTGGTAAGATACAGAGACAAGGGCAGAGTCCAGAGAGATGCCAGCCGCCACCATAGGAGCAACAAGGTGCCAGCAGACTGGTAACGCCATGACCATGTGGCAACATATAGATTAATAGGAATGAGTTTATTTAAGGTGAAAGAGCTAGGTAGCAAGAAGCTGAAGCCATAGACCATACAGTTTGTAATTAATATAATCCTCTGAGTAATTATTTTATAAGCAGCTATGGGACCACAGGTGGGAAAGATTCGTCTGGACTGCTGGGCAAGGCAGGACGGGAGAAATTTTCAGCTACAGACCCCAGTCCCGATGGATACATCCTCAAAACACTCCCATACCTGAGGTTTGGGGATCATTGTTGAAAGATTGTCAGATGTATCTTTTATAACAGAAAAAAATTTTAAAAAATTAACTGGAGATTTAGAGTCCTCTTGGCCACTGTTACTCACTCATTTCTCCATGGTAGTGCTTGACTTTTACTTCTGACTAGATCAGTGTAGAAAAGGACCAAATGTTTAAAAATTCTGGCAAAGGTTATGAATAATGAGTCTAAAATTTAATTATGTAAACATGACTATTTTCCACATGTGAAATGCTACAGGAACAATACATTTAAGATTTAAAAAAAAAAAGTACATGAGTGTAGATGTAGCCTGTTAATTTCTGAGACATCGCAGAAGCAAGCAGCTGAAGGAGATGCAAGGAAGATGAGTCTGTGAGACAGATGATTCCTGTGAGTACCAGTGCTCATCTGTGGATATTCACCTGTAGATAAATACAGTGAAATGACAGCAGTGATGAGCTTCTATTAGGTAATCACCAAAAAATGGATACTGTGCTAAGGATTCACGTTCACTAATTGTCTTACAGAGTTAAAATTATGGAAGCAAAGGCAATAACTAAGCCAACATGCAGGAATTGAAATGTTAGTGACATCCTTGACTATTTGTATAGGGCGGTAGATTTGTATTTATAAGAATTTGCAAGTTATTATATATGTATATATATATATATATGCTTAAGAAAGGAAGAATGTGTTTGTGTCCCTAGAGAGACAGAGAAAGAGAGAGACCAAGAGTATGTTCTGACCAGTCAGTGAGAGGCACAGTTCTGAAATGTGAAAGGAGTGAGCCTCCTAGAAGATATGGAAACCCCAAATCTGCCATCCCTTTCCCATAATCAGATCCTTATTCCTGCTCGCAGGGGGATGTTTAAAATTCCATCCCATGTCTGAAACACAGGCCTTTCCAATGGCATGGGCATACAAACAAGGCAACTACTTCACTGGATGTCCAACCACAGGACAACTCATCAACACCACCTGAACAAGAAAAAATGAATTTATACTGAGCAATAAGGCATTTCTGTGTCCAGGGCAGCATTTTTATAAGGTTTTCTATTATGTTATTTTAAAGTATCTTAACTTTGCCTCTGACTACTTCTAAAACATAATGAAACACAACTCCTCCCTGATCCCAATGGTGTAAACAATGCTTTCTCAGAACACCCAGACTTATCTTAGTTGGTCTGTATTTGTTCTAGTTGGTCCCAGTTAGTCACTTTATAGGCCTCTTTAGTATCATGTGTTTTAAAGTAATGTACAGCAACTTTGCAAATCCTCTAAGAAGAAATTATGGATTCTTCCCTAAGAACAGTTATTTTTTTCCTCAAGATGTTGTTTACAAAATATTTTGAATGGTCCAATGAAGATTTTTCTTTTCATTTGACCTAGCATAATTTATATTGGTGAGTAAGTGAACAGATTGTCAAATTTACCTAAAATAAATGATGAAGCTGAGAGAAAGGGAACGATAACATATAAAGTTTGGAAAGAAATATATTTATGTAAACACAGATTCAATATCTACATTTCCCTTTTGCTAGATTTGATCAAGGAGACTATAAAAACCTCAACAAAGAAAAAGATCTGCTTAAATTCCTTCTGTGCTCTATGAGCTGTGCATTCTTTATTTAATATATCTGAGATCCCATATTTATCAAAAGGTTATAGTAATAACTAATAACTATTTTAAGAGTTTATGGGGGAGATAACTATAGAGTTCCTGGAAAAGTGGTATTTCATTAAAATTGCTGCCTGCACAACTACATCTCTATCTTTTTTCAAGAAATAAATAAGTGCTTTTAAGCATAAAATCAAACGTAATTCCCTGACAATCTGATCTGCTGGTGGTGTGGTAAACCGTCTCGACTTTGATTCCTACCCAAGGGTGTGCAGGATTATTTTCTCACATACTCTGTGTCTATTTCAAATAACTAATTTTTCCCCTGTAACTTCATATCTACATATCTACATATCTTTATTGCCTGTGTAACAACATCACACTGTGAATCAGAGGATGTGCTGAAAGAATGCCTATATGGTATTGTGGCTATTATTGGCCATGTCTCAGATTAACACTCAGAGATTCAACTTAAAGGGGGTATAGTTTCACCACAAATGTCATAAGAAAAGTTCCGCTAACACCACACCTGCTCCCCATTTCTCCAAACTAAGATTCTCTGACCATCTTAATTTGTAGTCTGCTTAATCTCAACATGACCATCTGCCTTCTGCCAGTTTTTGTTGGTTGGTTTGGGTTTTTACTTTTTTGTATTTTACCTTGTCCTAAAAGGAAAGAGCTGTACTTTTGACTAAAAGGCGTAAATCAGATCAGCAAGACTTTAATTTAGTTTTTACATCTTGTTATCTGAGTTTTAACACACTATCACTGCTTTTGCCTTAAAAGACAGCCTTGACTAACCTACTTCAAATGGCAGCCTCCTGCTCACATACTGGGAATGGTCACAGAAGAAGTACAGATGAGCCACACTATCTTACATGGTGTGGAACTTATGTATAGCATGTTTATGCTTCTTAACTAAACATTAGTGCATCTAATGTGAAAGCCACTTCTGAATTTAAAGTGCCCCACATTACTAAAATGGAGTCAGCAGGGTCTGAATGGCATTGATTGAAAGAACAAACCTAGTCATCACATTTTACTCCAAAGAACATCATCAGCTCCGTGATGACCTAGTGTGGCTGGGCTAAACAGTGAGTGAAAACACCTTCCCTAGTGGGGAACGGTGGTCAGCACTCCCTGAGCCTTCCTTCATGACAAACTGTAATAACTATATCAATGTCACTAACCCAGCTTTGTCTTAGAAGTTCAGGAGTAGGCTTCCCGCTGCACCCCTTATCAGTGTTAAGCCACTTATGGGACTCTGTTTCAGAAATTCTGCAATATTATTTCATGTATGCATTTTAAATCAAATTTAAAAGAAACAAATTATACTAATTTATTTACCAATGAAACAAAGGCCACTGTATTTTACATCAATAACCCTGCTTTCCCTAAATTCAACTTCCAGAAAGAACAAAATTATTTCATTAAAATTCTTAAAACAGAAACAAATCACATTCTTATTTAAATAAAACTTAACAGTGGTGTTCTTCACCCCATTCCTCAGTTCAAGAATGTGGGTAAGGAGGGTGCCAACAACTACAGTTAATTCAATTTTAAGTCACCAAGCAAAGAAAAGGCAAGAAAGTGTCTGAACAGACAACATTTAAAACAAAACAGAACATATACCTGCAAAAACAAGCAATGAAAAAAAGAGACCATAAATTTAAAGGAGAGTTGGGGAGGGTTTGGGAAGGGGAATGGAAAGGAGAAATGTTATAATTAAATTTCTGTCTCAAAAATACAAAGGAGGAAAGTGTATTCTTATAACCATCTTCTAACCTCCCCTCTGCCCTCACATGTTGCTTCCCATGGCTGGCCCCAGACTTTCTCCAGATATTTTTCCTACATCCTTTCTCTTCATGGCTATTTCTTGTGTCTGTGGTTTTCATGTAAAGGCATGCGTAAACAATACTGCTGCATAAGAGTATGCTTTTGAGAATCCAAAGATATGGGGAAAAGTCTAGTAGTGACAAATAGGTGACTTTAAGTAAGAGCTTTCTGAACAACCTCTAATATAAGGACAGCTTAGCCTATCATTCAGAGCAACCACAAAAAATAATAAAAAATACTTGGAGGTAAAACAGGTATGAAATGAATATTTTAAAATTTTTCCCATAATAAATCATTGTTCCGCAATGGAAACCAATGAGATTGCAGTCATTAGAAGGTAGCAGTAAGACAGATTGGTCATAAGTGCCCTAGCTTTCCTTCCCAACTCTGACACTGATTTGCTACTCTTGATCAAGAAAATCTTTCTTTTCATAGATTTATTAGTTCTATTTTTAGTTGTGCTGTCTCTCAAGGACAGAAAGACATATTAATTTATTCCTTTGGCAGGCACAGAGGTATTTGTGTTAAATATGCTTTCAGGTGATAGTTAAATGTGAAAAGTTTATGACATGCATGAGGCTCATTCCTGGGAGATATTCAATGAAACCAATATTAGACAATGCAATCCTGGCACTAACGAGTTGTGATATCTTTTTTTTTTTTTTTTTTTTTTTTTTTAATGGGGAAAGAATTTTATTAACCCTTTTCCAAACTTTATTCCCAGGCTTCTTCAGCTTAATTTGCTGCAAAGAATGAATTGTGTTTAAGCAAAAACTGAAAGAGCTGCGGTGTCCAAGGGGGCTCGGGCTTAAAAATATTAGCGATCTAGATTTTATCAGATCCATAAACAAAAGAATTTTAAAAAGCAGTCATGATATAAAATAGCAGCTCCTGGAACTTCTGAGGTGTCACCTTCTTCAGAAGTCGCCTCAGTTTAGTTTGCCTCGTTCTTAGACGCCTCATCAAAATTCTCCACCAGATCTGGGACTTCATCATCATCATCCTCTCCAGTAGCAAGTGGTGCTTTTCCATCCACAGATTGTTTGGGCAGAGCTTCAGCCAGTCTCCTTAAACTAGTCAGACGGTCCACTCCGAGCTGGTTTAGGATGCTGGGAAGCATTTCTGTCAGCTGCTTTGTCTCAGCGTGGCCTGTAATGGTAAAGGTGTTCGCTGCCAGAGACGCCTGAACTTTAGGGTTGTTAAAATGGATGACTGTTCCTTGGTTTGTAAACGTGTTCACCTCTTCAATACCAGAGATATTGTTCACTCCTAAGTTCTTTAAGGAGAACTGCAGTTTTTTATCATCTGCTGTGGCTGTTCTGTGACCACCTTCTTCTCTCTGCGAGCAGTTCCTTTTCCACCAACGCGCACTTGTGCCTGAAGTTTGGCCAGTTTCTCCTGGTTCATGATCGTCTCTTTCATCTTGTCGGAGTGGAAATGGGGCCGCGCGGGGGACTAGGGTTCGCGCTCAGGGGGTCTCGGGCAGACCAGCTGAGAGATAAGGCGCACACACGCGGGGACGCAGGATGGCAGCTGGAGGAGTTGTGATATCTTATAAGTCACATGGGACAATGCAATCCTGGCACTAATTCTGATATCCTGCAGATTACTTAACCTCACTAAAGATCATTTATAAAACTAGAATATGAGGGTTACATTGTGAATTTTTATGTAAATTAAATAATTATTTTGAAGAAATTAATGTATTTGTAAATCCTGTTTTCAGTGACTATTGTAGCAGTGGTGACAATAATTTCATGAAATGTTGAAAAATATTAAGATATAAAAAAGTCTTAGGAAAAGCATTTTTGGTGGGTTCTTGTAAACTCAAGTTTTAATTAGATAACTTACTTTTGACATTCCTATAGATAATTAATCAGACTACTGATATGATATATGGTAAGCTTATTCCTCTACCAGAAAGTAGTTGAATTTGCCACCTCTAAGTTATAAAATTAGTTAGATATTTTGG
This sequence comes from Peromyscus nudipes, assembly GCA_902168325.1. Taxonomy (NCBI): domain Eukaryota; kingdom Metazoa; phylum Chordata; class Mammalia; order Rodentia; family Cricetidae; genus Peromyscus; species Peromyscus nudipes. Next base: position 40,681 of record CABHPH010160426.1, on the reverse strand, counting down.
AAGGTCAAAAGGAGTAAAGAGCTGAGAAAACACCTACCATTGCTTCTTATACATTTCTGTGGACTGCAGGCTCTCCATAAAATCAGTCATTTCTGACTTCAGATAGTATCTCATCCCCTGAGACTCCAACAAAATGAAATTAGCTGGAAGAAAATGACAGTACCAATGACAAAGATGAATATTTGCAGTAGCTTTAAAATAATAATCTTTCAGTTATACACAGGGGACATTATCAAATCAAACTGATTATTCAAGTAGATAAACACAATCTTCAGATACTCATTAGCACTTTCTTCTATTTGTCTCCATGCTCTTGCCCCCTCCCTTAATGATGTTCTGCAGCTATAAGACATGAACAGAGTCACCTGCTGCGAAAGTCTGCATCCTCTGGAAAACCAATGGATGCTGAAGGTACCAAAACTGACAGGGAAGCCATAGCAAAGGGAGACAGGAGACATTCACTGAGAAGCAGGACTTTCACATCAGCCGAATAGCATCCAAGTAATCCATCTAACCACTTCTGTTAGACCTTTACAAAACCTAGATTCTACTTATCAATGCTTTAGAGGTTAAGCGACATTTGTCCTAGCTCTTTTCTTAAAATTAATTATTACTAATATAAGGTAGTGTAGTAAAACTGTATATCCCTTTTTTCTTGGCGAAATGTCTATGAACTGGTTTGGGCAATTTTAAATTGAGGTACTTGCCTTTTCACTACTGAATCATAAAATGTAATTTTTTTCATAAAAGTATCTAAACATACATATGATTTTAAATACTTTCTCTTATTTGGAGTGTTGTGTTTTCATGGTCTTTATGATGTTCCTTGAGAATATAAGTTGATAATATTGAGGTGTGCTTTTGTATGCCTTGTCTGAGAAACCATTATAAACTTGAAGTACAGAAAACTTTAGCTCAACAAGATCTTCTAAAGATGATACAATTTTAGTACTCACATTTATGTACATGATTTAGTTTTAAGTGAATTTCATATAATCAGCTCTGCCTAATCATGCATTCCAAAACCATGGTTTCAACAAGCCATAGGTCAAAATATTCAGAAAAAAAGCTTAACACCCTCCCCCCATTATTACTACCTAACCAACTATTTACACTGCATTTTCCTATGGTTTAAGTGTGAGTGGCATCTTCCAAAGGTGTCCATAGCTAAAGATCTCCAGGGTAGTGACAAAGTGAGGCTCTTAGATACATTAAGAGTTAGAGGAGTTAGGCATGGTACTGTATACCTGTAACTCCAGCTCTCAGCAGGTAGATACAGGAAGATCCTGAATTTGAGGAAAGCATTGCTACAAGAAAGTTCCAGGGCAGCCTGAACTAAATATGGAGGCAATACTTCCAAAATTAATAACAAAAGAAGAGGTTCGTGGGAACCACTGAGCAGGAGGACCTTTAGCCAATGATATCATGTCCCCTAAAAGGATTATGGGTCTACAACTCTTTCACCTATCTCCTGCCTTCTAGCTGAAAGATTTGCTCTACTTTGAACTCCCAGCATGATGAGCATCATCATCAGGGGCAGAAATTTGTGGAGCTTCTTCAGATAGAATTTGAACATCCAGAAGCTAAAGCCAAAATAAGTCTTTCTTTGTTTCTTGCGGGAGTTGGTTCTCTCCTTCCTGTAGCACGAATCTTAAAAGTTCTTATTAATAAAACAAACCTGGGGCCAGGTAGTGGGGCAAATGCTGGAAGAACAGAGAAGTAGAACAAGCCACAGCCACCTCACCCTGCCAATTCCTCAGCTGATTCTGTTTCCTCAGACTGGATGCCTCTCAGCTGAACTGTGCTGCTCAAAAGCCTAAAAGCTTAACCAGGCTAGTTTCTGGTTTTCACGCCTTTGATACCTTTCTGCTTCCTGCCATCACTTCCTGGGATTAAAGGTGTGAGTCATTATGCCTGGCTGTTTCCAGTGTGGCCTTGAACTTACAGAGATCCAGATGGATCTCTGCCTCTGGAATGCTAGGATTAAAGGTGTGTGTGTCACCATTTTCTGGCCTCTGTATCTAGTGGCTGTTCTGTTCTCTGAACCCAGATTTGTTTATTAGGATGCACAATATATTGGGGAACACAATATCACCACACCTTCCACTTCTTTTATACCCCGTCTGTTATTTCTTTGTAGTGGCTGAAAGCTCCTTGATACTAATTTCCATTTCATACAGTAAGATCAGGTGCATTGCATAACATATCCAAAGATAATTTAAATTATACAGAAGTATATGCACAGATTATACACAAATACAAGATAATTCTCCTTGGCTGTAGGATACACAGCTGGATAAGACCACTGAAGTCCATTTTTTCCCCTAGTAGCCTGCATAGCACTTTCTGGGAGTGTGAAAGATCATTGATGGAGAAGCAATGCCTAGATTATTTCTAACTTTGTTTCACTATAACATGAAATCAAGATGTATGGTATCTTCATCAATACCTTCTGTTGTGGAATATTATTTTAAGATACGTTACATTTGTTTATGCTGTGGAATATTTGTTTAATGATGCAAATATGTGTTGCATTCTTTAATGTTGCATTTGTTTAATTCTGTGAAGCTGTGTTGCTGTGTCTGTCTAAAACGCCTGATGTTCTAATAAAGAGCTGAACAGCCAATAGCAAGGCAGGAGAAAGGATAGGCAGGGCTGGCAATCAGAATAAATAGAAGAAGAAATCTGGAAGGAGAGGGGGAAAAAAGGAGTGAGAGAACAAGGAGAGGATGACACTAGGGGCCAGCCACCCAGCCATGCAGACAGCCATAGAGTAAGAGTGAAAGTAAGATTACAGAAGTAAGAGAAGGAAAAATTCCAGAGACAAAAGGTAGAGGGGATAATTTAAGATAAGAAAAGCTGGCAAGAAACAAGCCAAGCTAAGGCCAGGCATTTATAATTAAGAATAAGCCTCTGTGTGTGTTTTATTTGGGAGCTGGGTGGCATTTCCCCAAAAAGAGTAAAAAAGGAAAAACAACCAACTACAACCTTATCATATAGTTCTGATGGAAAACCAAGAGGAATCGCAAGAATTTGCATTGTTTGAGGGTTCCCTGGTGCCTCTCTGACCAATGACTTATTAAAATTTATCCCACATCTGGAACTGGAAATTCTGTATAACCAGAAATTTCTAGAAACAGCTTTTTCCAGCCATGAAAGATATTTCCCTTCAAAGTCTGTTTAAATACTTTCTCTCTCTCTCTCTCTCTCTCTCTCTCTCTCTCTCTCTCTCTCTCTCACACACACACACACACACACACACACACACACACATGTTTATATATTTTCTTTTAAATGGACTTTGAGGGAAACACCCTTCAACTATATATAGAATTTGGCTATAATTTGTTAGGTTTCCATATGGGTTTTTTCAAAACTATTTTGTTTTGATAAACCCCCTATGCCCCATCTCCCTTATGCCTACACTCTCTCCTGGCTTAAGCTGCTACTCCCACCAACCCACCTCTCTACTTTCACGTCATCTATTTTTTTTAACATGTACAAATCAACATTTTCAGTATGTGATACTATCATTAAAACTGAGTTTGGGGCTGGAGAGAAAGCACAGTCAGAAAAGTGTGTATAAAACATGACGATCTAAATTCAATCCTCAGCACTAACATAAAATATTACAACTTTTGTGAGTTCCTAAGAATAAATTTTCTCACCATTATAATTTTATCGCACATACCATTTGTCTTAATATAGCCACTCCATATGTCATTAATTTTCTCAATCATTTGCATAGCATGCAAATTTGCATCCAATTAATTACATCTGTTTATGTCTTTAAATCTAAAGTGCATGTGTGGCATGCTTTTGTTTGCTTTTTTCCACATAACTCTGCCTTTTTTATATGAACACCTATTTCATTTACATAAAATGTAAAATTTCCACCAGAAATCTAGTCTTATTCTCTGTTTCTTTTGTATTATTATAATTTTGGCCTCTGCACCTACAATAGTGCCTTCTTTTATGTTAAATATGCTCTAAATCAACCATTTGATTTCCTTGTACTCACTTACTGAATAGCTGCCCCAAGGTTAGAAAACTTCTAAAGTTGATTTGTATTCAATATGTTTCAAAGTTTTCTTTAGTTCTCTGTGAGCTTTCACTTTACTCAGTCAACCCTCCACACTTTGTATCTGATCTCAATTTAATGTGGTTTTTTTTTATAATTCTAGCAAATGTGTAGGCCTGCTTTCTCTGTTGACTGTGAAATACATAAAATCCCCTGTTCCATGGGTATACAGCCATTATTATTAGCCATTTCACAATTTCTTTTCAAATTTGTTCAGTAAAGTGGCACTCTCATTTAATTAGTGCACACCTCTTTGAGAAAAGTAAAGCTTCTTTCCTGGGTAAAATACTAAGGCTGACATGTGTTTTATGATGCCCTCAAAGACAGGAGACCAAGGACAATGAATCTAGAAGCCAATATAATCGATTTCTTTCTAAGAACTCAGGATAATTTAACCCAAATTCAAAGTCTGAGTGTCTGGAATCTGAAGAACTAAGGCTATTTTATAAGAGGGATGTTGATTGCAAAGGAAAGAATTCTCTCTTTTTGTTAATTCTTAGAAATTCTAGGAGTCTGTCATTTAAAAAAATATTAGGAAACAGGAACCCAACTCTATCACCCCTGACGTGAGCCGGGATGGACTACATAATGAAAAGTATTTGTTTTTTGCCCTGCTCCAATGAGACAAAAATAATATATATTAAAATAAATATATGACATGGTCTTTTATGTCTGCCTATCAAGAGCAGAGATGTGGAGCCACTATGTTCCTTTGAAATTACATTGAATATTCTCTTTCCTTGACATTTTCTCTGTACCATTCTTGCACAAGGATGTTTATGGAAGAAATTAGAGTCACTCCTGCATAAGCCAATATATTTCTGATAGCAGCAAAAGTCCAGTTAACTTCTCTGACAAGGTGGTAAGATGAGGATATTTGAATTATGTTTGTAGCCAATTATAAATGTCATGGTTGAATGCTCCTGTAACATTATTTGAGGTTATGGAATCCTAGTACTGAAAAGTGATTCATAGACCTCTTTTATGGAGTTCATTAGTAATTGGGAGCCTTTTCCTGCAGGTATAAGAAACATGTAGGACATAAAGCAGCGTGGGGGAATCTTATTGTTATTATCAATATCATTACCACATTATAAAAATTATATTATTGATGACAGAAAATATGGTACAACAAATGGAATATTAGTTGAAAAATCCACAGATCCCCATTCCAGCTTTATTTCTTCAGACTTGTGAACAACAATAACTTTTCTTTGAAAACTAGAAATAATAATACCAATATTACAAATGCTAAATGTACACAATGATCCGTGAGAAGTATAAATTCTGAAGTGTAAATTGTACATTAAGTCTAGAATTCCATTTTTCATCTGGAAAAATATTTTAAATTCTACTGTGTACATTAGAAATATACCAGAGTAAATAAATATTTATAAAGAGAATAAAGGCTAGGGAGATGCCTTGCTGAGTAAGGTGCCTGTGGTGCATGTATGAAGATCTGAGCTTATATCTTGAGTATCTATGTCAAAAGCAAGGTTACATAACAGACCTGGAACCCAGCATGGCACACGGGAGCAGACAGGTAGATACCAGGGACATCTACCTGAAGCAGCCTGCTCCAGATTCATTGGGAGAATGTGAATCACAAAACAATATGGGGAGCAGTACAGAAAGACACACTCAAGATTGACCTCTGAAAATCACATGCACACATTGACAACAATACAAACACACACAGGCACATTCATGAATACAACACACACACACACACACACACACACACACACACACACACACACACATGCATCATAAGTATCCCTTTCCCCTGGAATAAGTATTTTGTGAGAATAGATTTGATAATTTCATGGGAGATTCTAAGAATTTATTACAGAAAAAGCCAATACCCCAAATAATTAGTCAGATGAATAAAAGCAGGGTTTTTTTTCAGGTATTTTGTTATTGAAAATAGATTCTTCTCACATACAATACATTTTGACCACAATTTCCCCTTCCTCTGCTCCTCCCCACTCCCCTCCCCTCCCATCTCCCCCATTTGGAGATAGAGTCTATATTGGAGGTCTCTGTTAGGTAGCTCCTCTCAGACCTTGATGAACCCACAGAAGAAGGGGAGGAAAGACTGTTGGTGTCAGAAGAGATGGAGGACACCAGGAGAATATCCCCCCCAATCAACTCATTTAGCTTTTATTTGTTTGATTGTTTTTTAAGGACTCCAATGTTGTATGTATAAAGCCAAGTGAGTAAATCATTATGAACACCGAGACCAAACAAGAAACTTCAGTTCTCAGTCTCCTGTTATCAATTCTCACACACAAATCACTGTAGTTTATCTTCCTAAATAATCTAAATAATCTAAACTAAATAATCACTGGAGTTAATCTTCCTAACAACACATCTGATATCTGTATCCAGTTATTAAACTTGAAGACCCAGAATTAGCAATATTATGTACCTGAAGTAACATAGAAACTAAGAGCTTGTTTGATGTACATTTTGCCTCCAACACCTCTCTCTAACCAATGAAGTCAAACATTTCCTTTAAAGTACCTGATATATCTTCCTCTGTAACCTGTGTGTAACTAACTCAACTTTCCTCCTGAATTTTCATCACAGGAAAATAATGGCTAGGTCTGATCATATAATTAAAAGAGAAAAACAATGCCCCTTGAGTAATCAGGGAAGGTTAATAACAAGTCACAGACAGGAACATAGCATTGCTAATATTTTGATTTTGCCTCCATGAGGATATTTTACATTTTGAGCTCCAAAATTATAAAAATATACAAAAATGTGTGTATTATTTTAAGTCACCATTCGTGGCAATCATAACAGTATAAACAGGAAACTAGTATATTGTATTTAGTTCATTTGCAACAAATGTCCTTTGTTGTAGATATTGTGCTCTCTAGGGGCCAATGGCAAACACTGGAAACTGCTGTTTATTAGCACATATAGAAGTGTTAATGATAAGAAGGACAGTGTTAGCTTCAACTCCACAGAGGGCAGAGACCAGAAGTGCTGCTAAATGGAACATGGTGGGTATCCCATAACAATACAGGTAGAACAACCCAGTCGGAAAAGAGATTATTGTTGAAATTGAATGTCCTGCTATCTAGTTTTTAACTTTATGTTTTCTTTAATTTTTCCAACCCTATACTTTATGTTTTTGTTTCAGGGGCTTCACTTATACCAAAATTATAAACTGTAGAACACAGTGCTAGTGTATATTTAAACACTCAGTGAGATTTTAACAGTTTTATTGAGCTCTAATTGATATACCACGCAATTCACTCATTGAAAGATTAAAATTCAATGAGCTTGAACACGCCCACAGTGTTCTGTAGCCACGGTTATGATCAATATTAAAAGGTTTTGCACCATTCTTCCTCTTAGGAAACTTACAATTACAGCCACTCACCAATTTCTTGAATCTTTTAAGGCTTGATCAACCATGATTTCATCCTTCATCTTAAAACTTTTGATCATTTTATGTAAATGGAATTGTATATTATATGAGATTAGAGGACTGCCTTCTTGCACTTAACATATATTTTCAAGATCATTCATATCATTGATATATTTTTCTTACTTTTTATTACCAAAATGGAACCCATTGAACAGATAATCACATTGATTCATCACCTATCAGGAGGTAAACATTTGTGTTTTTTCCACTTTGGGTTATGAAGAATGATCGAGCTATGAATTTTGCAGTCTATTGTTCATGTGGATATTAATTTACATTTCTTGTGGATATATGCAGAAGAATAGTTTTGCTGTGTCAAATGGCAACAACCTTTAACATTTTGAAAAATTGCATTTTTCCCGAACTGACAGTACCAATATATACTCCCACCAACAATGTATGAGGGCTTCTATGCCTTTGTGCTCTAACCAGCATATATTACTTTCTCATCATGATCATAGCTAAATTCCTGGGTGTTAAATAACAGTTAATAGAAGCTTTAATTTGCCTTTCCTATATGTCTGAGTTTGAGATACTTTGAAAATACTTATTTAATATTCATATATTTTCTTTGGAGAAGTATTTAATTATCATAACTGGGTTATTATATGCCAGGTGAGATGCCACAGTAGGTAAAACACTTGCCATGCAAGCCTGATGACCAGAGTTTGATTCCTGCAACTCATGTAAAGGGGGAGAACCAACTCCACAAAGTTATCCTCTGACTTCCACATGTGTGCCATAGCAGGTAAGCCCCCCCACAGCTGCCATGCACACACACATAATAACACATTGAAAACATGAGTAGCACTATTGAAGTCGGTGGTTATCAAAATAAATGACATGAAGTTGGGAGGAGGGCAAGCTAGGATGTAGAGGAGAGCTGGTAAAGGAAAACTGGAGGTAGATTACATCATATTTCATTGCACACATGTATCAAGTTCTCAAGAATAAAAATTGGAATTAAAAAGTGATAGTCTTCCTTATGAAGTAGAGTTATGTATCATTTTCTACTGAATTATAAGAGTTCATCATCATGAATTTTGGAAATAGATAACTTATCTAAGATGAGTTCCATGTATTTTCTTGATAATTGCATGTCTCAGATTCTGGATGGTTCTTTGAAACACAAAAGTTTCTAGTATTGAAAGCATACAAATCATTTTTCTTTTCTCAATTACCTTCATCTCACCTATCAGGAAATAATGTCTCATCAAAGTATTTTATTGGCTTTTTGGTTTAGACTGTAATAACTTTGGCTGTTATATTTAAGTCTATAATTCATTTTCACTTAATTTTTGTATATGTTATAAAAAAAGTCAGGTCCAACATCACTGTTTCATGTAATTATCAAATTGTCACCACCCATGAGCTAGAAATGCTTATCTTTCTCCCAATGAAATTTGCATATGGCTGTACATTATCTTCCCTTTGAGAAAAATTCTAAGCAAAAGTTGATAATTTTTTTCTATTAGCGTTTTCAAGACAGATAAATACTTTAAGATTTTTTTATTAAATTTTTTCCATTCATTTTGCACACTAATCAAAGATCCCCCTCTTCCCTCTTCTCACCCCCCCAGCATCCCCATCCCAACCCATCCCCCACTCCTCCCCTCAAGAAGGTAAGGCCTCCCATGACAAGGCACATCCAGTAGAGGCAAGTTCAAGCCCCTTCCTCTGCCTCAAGGCTGCATGAGGTATCTCATCATAAGGGACATGAAGTCTCCAGTGACTAAGTGTGCAAGTATACTATATCCATTAAGTAGCTTGTCTAAGAGAAGCTTCCAACACAGACATCCCTTCAGGACTTCAGACCTGTGTACATGTCAACCATAACTAGATCACTGAACCAAGCATGGAATATCTCTCTAAACATTGGCCAAGGTGCTACCAATGCATTTAAAGCAACATAAACTATGCTATTGTGTAGCTGAAGTTTTCCTGGTCCTGCCTGGCCCACAGTCAGGACAAATCTCTCTCACCCGCCAGTCCCATAGCCAAGTAAACACACAGAGACTTATATTACTTATAAACTGCATGGCTGTGGCAGGCTTCTTGCTATCTAGTTCTTATATCTTAGATTAACCCATTTCTATTCATCTATAAGTTGCCGCATGGCTTGTGGCTTACTAGTACTTTTACATCTCGCTTTCTCTGTGTCTGGCTGGCGATTCCTGACTCAGCCTTCCTGTTCCCAGAATTCTCCTCTCTGCTTGTCCTGCCTGTACTTCCTGCCTGGCTACTGGCTAATCAGCATTTTATTTATCAACCAATCAGAACAACACATATATATTTCTTGTAAGCCATCCTAATAAAACTTGTTGGTTCACCATGTTGGACTCTGGTGGTATCTTTTTTTGGTCTCTTGTCAGTCCCCAATCTATGACGAGTAGACATTTGCTTACTTCTCCTAAGTAATAGTCTCACGCACAAAGTGTCATCACCTTGGGCTGCTGCAATTCTACCCTAGCACCATGCATATTGCATTCTAAAAAATCCATGCACAGGCCTATTTATGTTCAACCTAAAACTGCAAGTGTGACTGTTATAGTACTCTGATCATATGCCCTTTGTGGCATTGGAAAAGACCATTGGTGCTATACAGCATGAAGTATGGAGGAAATGAAAACTCACAATACCTGTCTTGAAGGTACTTCAATTCAGAGAGCAAAACTATAGTACATAGACCACTTCTACAGAGTACAATGACATTATCTTCCAATAATGTTAAAATAGAAATGAGAGGAAAGTTCATAAGGGTGACATTTCTTGACTTGGAAATTAGAAAAAAAATGGACATCTTCTTCCAGGAATCTCCAGTATGTCTCTGTGGACATAATAAGCATCATTTCAAAGCACAATTGAATGAATATAGGCAATCTACTATGCCTGAAAAATAGACATCAGTCTTTATGAAAAAAATAAACAAAAAGCATAATTTTAGTTTGTGGAGAAAAATTGAGGTGTAAGGAGAGTTTTCAATAGAAGGAAAAATTTCAAGGTAAGAGTGAATTTAACAGTCTTGGTGGATTATCACTGGAATAACATCTTTATCCACTAAAATTGTTGATTCTACAGAGAGTTAATTATAGTGGTATTCTATTTGTACTGAAATGTGATTTTATTTGTATGTTAATAAATAAAGTTTCCTAGGGGTCAGAGCTATTAGCAAGCCATAGCGAAAGCCAGGGCGGTGGTGGTCCACGCCTTTAATCCCAGCACTTGGTAAGCAGAACTAGGTAGATCTCTGTGTGTTCAAGGATACAGCCAACATTGGAGACACACGCCCTTAATCTCAATACCAACTATAGAAAACTTGGACAGTGACAGACGACAGTGACGAGGCAGTCACGTAGTTGGGTTTACAACCAATGAGAAGGCAGAACAGAACTCCTATTTAAAAACGAACGCACAGGAAGTAGTTCCTTTCGGAGAGATCTCCTGGCGGGAGAAGCTAGCTGGCGGAAAGTGGTAAGATTCTTAGCTCTGACCTCTTTGGGCTTTCATCCTTACATTGGCTTTGTGTTTATTATTTAATAAGGCGGTTGGTTACATCTACAGTTAATAAAGTGGGAACAAACGGATCAAAGTAAGGATACAGGTTTTGGTGTGCACATTAGTGGACAGTAGGCCGTCAAAACTTCATAGACAGAGAGCTAAATGGGTTGAGTTCTTGGAGAGCTCATAAATAACAGCCTCATACCCCATTTTGAGCAAAGAATTAAATTATTGGTCCCATGGATCTCAAAATATTTCTGTTGCTCTGATAAAGTCAAATCTGAAGGACCTAGTTCAGTATGAAACCAAATATGTCTGAGAAAAATAGATATGCCAAAGAATCCCAGAATGAGAAAGGCTTAACAAAGCACCCAGAGTGGCTGGTCCAGAGAAGGTCACTGGAGTAGGCAGCAGAGGAGTGACTCACCCTTGAAAGCCCCAAAAAGAACATTTACTCCCTGCAAGGAACTACTTCCTCAGAGGAAAATCAGAGAAGTTACAAATTTACCATTCCAATAAATTACCCAGAAGTGAGCCATGTATGTTCACATGTGCTAGCGCACTGGTGTGGTGTGTGTGTGTGTGTGTGTGTGTGTGTGTGTGTGTGTGTGTGTGTG
>CABHPH010160426.1:0-29030 GCA_902168325.1 Peromyscus nudipes | reverse complement strand
TGTGTGTGTGTGTGTGTGTGTGTGTGTGTGTGTGTGTGTGTGTGTGTTATATCAATATATGCACATAGATATGCAATTGCACTCCTCTGTGTGTGTAGTGGTCAATACCAAAAGTTGACTTGTGCTGTCTTCCTCTGTTGCTTCTTTGGGGAACAAAGTCTATCCTTGAACATAGAGCTCACAGTTTTGGCTAGACTGTTTGGCTAGTGTGCCTGAGAGATTTGCTGGTTTCCATCACTCAGAGCTGGGCTGAGAGGAGCTGGCAGCCACATTAGGCTTTTACACGGGTACAGGGGCGTCTGAACTCAGGTCTCTACGTTTACATAGCAAGTACATCATACACTGAGCTATCTCCCCAGCTCCATACGACTTCATCTTTAGTAAGAAGCATCCAGTTCCTTTCCATGCACCATTTCCTCACTTACGTCCCCAGCATAAGTAATTTTTGTTCAGTATGCTTGTGCTTATTCTTTTGGAGAGCAATTCACCACTTACCTTGTGTCCATAATTAATGTTACACTGTGATGCATATCAATGTACAAGAATTAAACTACACCACCTTTTGCAAGACTCTCCACTGTTACTAATCACCAAGTTTTGCAAGACTCTTCACTGTTACTAATCCTTTATAATTATTCATTGTTGTTATTCTGTTTTCATTCAATTTTTCAAAGTAAGCATATATTTAGGGAAAAAATATTTTTGATAGAATAACTTCAAAGAAAGTCTAAATATCATCTTCACTGAAGGGGCTACTTAATAACTTCTCATATTTACTGAAGAGCCCTTTGGTAAATAGATCCCCAAAGTGCAGCTGTGAGAAACACCTACCACACTCCACAGTGACCTTTTCTCAAGAACTCTCTACCACAACAGAAGCAGTGGAAGGACTGAGGTACCTGGCACTGACTCAAATTGCATGCCACTTTTCCTACCTAACTAACTATTGATTTTTCAAATAGTCTTTCAAATAAAAGAGCAACTGTAGCTAATCACATCTAACTTTCCTTTTCCGTGTGGAACCCAAGACATCATGTCTACTTAGAGATGGCAGGGTGAGTGCAAGAAAGGAGACATCAGCCGTGGTAGCTGTCCAGTTTCCCTCGCACACACCACATAGAAAATATTTTCTTTATTTGTATATGCTTTAAAATGCCAATATCTGACTTATTTCACTAATTGTGTGACTACACTGCATCTGCAATGCCAGCCTGTAGAATCAATAGATGTTTCAAGCATGATTGGTTTCATTAACAACATATTTTATTAAATTTGATTAGTGTAGGGTAGAAATGGTCTTGGCCCTTATCCATTATAAATTAGTTGTTGTTTGAAGAAAATTAGAAATTCTTATTTTCTGTTCCTTGCTAGAGTTAAATCAGCCTGATTTCTCTGTATTGGGAAGACAGCCCTTATGAATTAGGACATCTGTGATCCAGACTCCTGCTCAAAACAGTTCTCTGTGCTCATTCTGACTAATTGGAGGAAATATCTCTCCACAGAACAACTCCCAACTTCACAACACTCTGGAGAAATTCTGTGCACCTTGTGGTGCCATTTTGAGATCTGGAGGAAGCCACAGTAGCACAAAGATCATATAGAACTGAGAAGTTGAGAACTACTTGTGTAGTTCTAATTCATTTCTGATCCATTTCATGTTTACTATTCAGTAAGAACAGTGATTAGATCACATTGTGCACTGGACATTTTGTTAAGTCCTGTACACTATGTAACACAACCACTTTGTGAGGCAAGTTTAATTATTGTCATTATTTTTGAATGGGAGAAGGAAAATGAAGCCCCAAAAGTTAAGACTACATAGTTCATTTACTAGTGGCATTAAAATTAAGACCTGTGTGTGTAAGGCACTGACGGTTGTGGCCTACTTATTATGGCTTAGTCTGCAGAATTATTGTCAAACAGCATCTTTTAATGGAGGAAAAGGATCCTGATGATTTTGTTCTTTGTTGATACAAACAAAATGAGATCCTATCTGTTAAGAAAATCAGGAACAACAAACTTGGATTATTCCCAGACTTCGAGTATTCTGAAACTTACTGGTATTTTTGTCACGGGCAAATCTTTTCTGATATCAGTGAAAGAATCTTTTAAATCAAATAATCTTGTACATGGGAGAATGGGGATAATAGAGTAATCTATCTGCAGAGACAAAACTATTTCTTGAATTATTTTCAGGCATCCATTTGGATGTCTGGAGAACAGTGTGTATTTGAAGAATAGTGTAAGAGAAGAAACCTAGGATCATGCTCTTAAATATGTCAAAAAATTGGGGGGGAACTGATTTGGTTTTTAAATGATTTTTCTATGATAGAAGTAGATGTTTTTAATAAAAAGAAATATGCCAAAGTTCAACACAGAAGAAAGTATCTCTCAGTACTGAAGTAACTCAGAATCCAGAACAAGACTGGCTAATATTAGGATTTGCATTTTTATAGAGGGAATTAGTATTAATATTTATTATACTTTGTGGTGATATTTTATTTGTGTTCCAACAAAGCTTGCCTGGAAATCAGAGGGGAAAAAACAGCCACTATATTAAATATAGAGGTCAGGCATGGGTAGCACATGCCTTTAATCCTAGCATTCAGGAGGCAGAGATTCATCCGGATCTCTGAGTTCAAGGCCACACTGGGAACAGAGCCAGGCATGGTGGCACACACCTTTAGTACCAGCACTAGTTAACCATAGAGGTCTGGAGGTCTGTACAGACAGACAAGAAGTGATAAAGCTGGGCAGAAAGACGAAGTAATGTAGCTGAGCAGAGAGAGGAAGTAAGATGGCAGGGCATATAAAGGTATATAGGCATGAGTATACAGGAAGTAGCTCTCTCTTGGGCTGAGGAGTTCTTAGAGGTAAGACGTGGCAGGTTTGCTCTCTAATCTTTCAGCTTCCACCACAATACCTGACTCCACATTTTTTATTAATAAGACCATTTAGCAATTTGTGTTGTAATATTTTATATCTTCATGTAGCTATGTGTAAAAATAGGATAGAAATGATTACACTTATTGACAGGTTAAAAACTACATATATATATATATATATATATATATACTGATATATATATATATATATATACTGATATATATTAACTTGAGGCTGTGGTCATGCTTAACCATCTTCTTAGCACTTGAGAAGCTGAAACATGAGAGGTAAGAATTCAGGGACATCCTGGGCTTCATAGAAAGACTCTGTCTCAAATCAGACAATAGAAAACTTAAAGTTGGGAGAAGGATTCTTAGGGCACACAGTATGTGGGAAGTGGGAAGTGAGAGGAAGGGAGTTAGGAGTAGACATGATAATATTTCATCATATACTTATATGAAAATATTAAGAATAAATTAAAAATCTGAAGACTAAAATGTCTCAGTAATTATCCTAAGGTCACATACTTAGTAATCTCAGTTAGCACCAAGCATTGGCATTAGGTACATGATATCTCTTCTGTTGAAATTCAGAAATAAGTTCAAGGCAGAGTGAAGGACTCAGGAGTCACGTTGGTACAGAAAGATGTGCAAAGATTTCCCCTAATCTTGTACTTGAGAATAAGAGTAATTCACATGTCTTTGCATTAGTTGGTCCTAAACACTGTTTCTCAGACACAGCTCCTTACTAATTCAGCTATGAACACCCCAGTTTATAGTCAAAGTCATTTCTCTGTTGCCATGCTATCATCTAGGTAGAGATAGACCAGAGACATAAAGGCATGCTGAGCTCACTATGTTGAGAAACAGCTGAATTGGGCAGAGGAGAGCAGAGTATTTTATCCTTGTTTCTAATGGTACAAAATATTGTTTATAATCATCCTTTAGTTTAAGAGGTTAACAGGGAAGTCTGTATATATGGAGAATAAGCTGCTAGCTTTTCTCACTTTTCTGTGCAGTAAGGCTGAAGGTATATATTCTGCACTTTGGTTTAGTTAGTTTTAAGTCTACAATTTCCTTAAGCAAGTTGTTTATCCAAACAGCCTGGGGCATATAACCATATCACCTGCTTCTGTCATTACAAGTTCATGATAAAGGTGTTAGGATGATCTTGTACAATCATTGAGCATCATCATCTCTGGGAGTCTTGAACTCACAAGAACACCATTAAATTTCCTTTGCATTATAAGGTCAGAATTGTAACTGAGTAGAAGAAAAATATATAAAATATAATGGGATAACTCTTTATTGATGGGATTGAAAGTTGAAAAGTGTTTATGCAGACAGAATATATGTTTCCATCTGGAATGTATACAACATATATTGTATAATTACAGCTTATAGAATATTCAGTTTGCTCAAAGAGACCAGACTCAGATGTGTGTTACACATAGAGAAACAGGACAGTGGTTCTTCTTGAGCAGAGCACTCAATAATTAAGCCACTTGCAAATGAAATGTAGTGAATAGGACAACTACCTCCAGAGTCAGATACATCTGTGATAACCTGGATATCAGATGACCTCATTGAAGCTTCTCATTATCTATAAGATGCGAATGATGCTTTCAGCTACTATGTAATATTTCGGGATTGCATGCAACAACATAGGAAAAGAGCAAAACAGTGCCCCAGTTTTATAATTTGTCTTCCTTAAATGAGTTTTGTCACCACTATAAGGCTTGACTTCAGCGGGCTCAAATTGTGGGTAACGCTATTTAACATTCGAGCTCTTCACAAATTAAATGTGATAGTGCAATAAGGCTTCAGCATGTGAGCAGGTGGTGTCAGGTTTCCTACAAGTCCATACTGGCCTTAGGGGAATAAAAGAAAATAAATGTGCCTTTTGTTCTGGTAGAACAAGTGGCAAGTAAGGGGCAGAGGCCCACAGAGCAGGCATGCCAGGACTTCTTAATAGTCATTAGGTGTCAGTTATTGAGTTGCTGTGCATAATGTGTGTGTGTGTATTTCTTTCAGAAAAGGATCACATCTTCATTTAAAACTTAAATTTATGACTTTTCCTTAGAGATAACTAAACTAATCAAGTAGTAGGAGTGAAAGAAAAATATTATCAAGATTTCAGTCTGATAGGAAAATCAAACTTCCAGTCAATGAAGTCCCAAGGGCTGCCAATAGCACCAATTATATCTCATTGGTCATGATGGAATGCAGTTTGCATTTACTTAATATGTTTTTGTTTAAATCCGATGCCTGATTATATGCCACCCTACATAGTGAATCAGACCAGGTTGACAGGAAAATAAAACATATCCCTGTCTTCCACTGGCTCAGTTAGCTGCCTAAGAAAGGTTGATCTATCTATAACACAGAGTGCATAATTCAAAATGACAAGAAAGAAAAAAGAAGCATGCATAATTTCACACACATGGAAGGTAAAGACAGAGACAGATTTACGGGTTGTAACCTACTGAAAACTGAGCAGAAATGTTTCACTCTCTCCTGTTTTCAGACAAGCGAATTCTTTCATCTTCAGGCCCTTGGATAAATTTTCCCCAGGAGTTGATGGACTTTAAATCTGTCAAACAGAGACCTATAAAACCTGATTCGATGCTATAAATGGTAGCGGCTGGAGGCTCTGAGTTGTGGTAGCACTAAGGATGACACATACACATGTCCTCTTGTGACATTTTACTACAGAGGACAGCAAAGCTATTCAGATTGCCACTTTCTGAGGGAGAAGTGGGAAGAGACATTTGCAGTTCATTCCCCTTTTGGACACAAATGCCAGGCAGCTGCAACAAGTGCCTAACTAGAATGTTTTGTCTTTACTTTTCAGCAGTCAGGGGAGTGTAGCTAGAGAGTTTTCTCTCTGGGTCACGCCAAGCCCTGGCAGTCCGACAGCCCACTTATAAAATAAACACACAGACGCTTATATTATTTAAACTGTTTGGCCTAATGGCTCAGACTTCTTGAAATCTAGTTCATACATCTTAAATTAGCCCATTTCTACAAATCTATACCTCACCACATGGCTCGTGGCTTACCAGTATCTTACATGTTGTTACTCATGGCAGCAGCTGGCAGTGTCTCCTTGACTCAGCCTTCCACTTCCCAGCATTCTCCTCTCTGCTTGTACCGCCTATACTTCCTGCCTGGCTACTGGCCAATCAGCATTTTATTTATACAGAGCGATATCCACAGCAGGGGAGTATGGGTGAAAGCATTCAGAATCATGCAATTCTTCCGTTTCCAAAGCAAGAGGATGATCAGTACTGCAAGGAAGCAACAGTAATTGGTTAAAGAAGACCACCCAAAAGACTAGGAAGGTGTGGTGGTTTAGTCCCCAATTGGCAGCTCTCAGGAGGCTGTTGATACTGTGTAAAGATGTTATATGTGGATTATTTTGAGCTATCACACTGTTTTGTGCTGTGGGATGGTCTGTATGTCAAACATGTTGCTTATTGGTCAATGAATAAAACACTGATTGGCCAGTGGTCAGGCAGGAAGAAGTATAGGCAGGACAAGGAGGAGAGAATTCTGGGAAGTGGAAGGCTGAAGAGACACTGCCAGACGCCGCCATGACAAACAGCATGTGAAGATGCCGGTAAGCCACGAGCTATGTGGCAAGGTATAGATTTATAGAAATGGATTAATTTAAGCTATAAGAACAGTTAGCAAGAAGCCTGCCACGGCCATACAGTTTGTAAGCAATATAAGTCTCTGTGTTTACTTGGTTGGGTCTGAGCGGCTGTGGGACTGGCGGGTGAAAGAGATTTGTCCTGACTGTGGGCCAGGCAGGAAAACTCTAGCTACAGTTTTGTACAATAAGCATTTAACAATCCAAGAATGATAATATTTAAACAAACTAGGTTCTCATTCCTTCTGTCTGTGTTCAGGAAGTACTGTGTAGGCACTAGAAGCCAAACAAGGAAATGAAGTTGCTGGGTGGACAGTCATACCTACTACTGCCACTGTGGAACATGAGGCGTCAGTCAAATTTTCTTTCTGATCACCCAGGACTCTAAGCTTCTAACTTGGAAGTTTCTCCTCAGCTTAAAGAATGGAAAAAATATTGACTCTAGTCAATGAAAGCTTATTTTTTGTATTATCAGAATCTATTGGAGATTGCTTTACTATAACATAGGCAGTAAGATGCAGTTTGATTTTAAGTTTCTGTTAGGTAGCTCTCCCTGAAGAAGTGTTGGAAAGAGCAGGATTGGTCAGAGTGGGAAGTCTAACTGGAAGCAGGTTCTACAGGGTCTCAGCTTGCCCTTAAATGAGTGTAGAGTAGAAATGGCCTGACCTACCTCACATTGTTGAACCTATGTATCAAGACCACTATAGAATTTCTCTAATTGGTTCCTGAATTTGGGCCATCACATATTTCTGACAAGGGTGGTGGCTTTCTAAAATGAAATAATTCCTGAGGCTTCTGTGAGTTGGCAACTGGCTAGCAGATGGGACAAGATTTACCTTGAAAAGATTCCTTTTTTTCCCTCTTAGGCTTCACCAACACAAGATAATATTGGCACTGCTTTTTTAAAAAATGTTTTTGAAATTATAATATAATTACATCCCTTTCCTCCCTCCATACCCTTCAATATACTCCTGCACACTCTCTTTTAATTTCATGGCCATATTTTCAATAATGGCTATTCCTAAATATAACTTGTTCAGACTGTATGATGTTATCCATATGCATATTTTCAGGGCTGACCAGTTAGTAATGGCTAATCATTTGGTGCTCTTCCCTGGAGAACACTAAATCTCCCACTCTCCGCATTTTTAGCTCTATGTAGTTCTTTGTGTAGGGCTGAGGCCTCCTGGGCGTTCCCCTGTCCACACTGGCAAGTCTAATGGCATCATCCTTGTTTCAGCTCATGTGCAGGCAGTCACCTTAGTGAGACTTCAAGAGTGTATCTGGCTTTTAATCTTCTTTGGAGCATGGCTACTCTGACTCATGACTTTGCTCTCAGTTTTTCTGTGCCTTCCTGCTGCCAGAGGAAAGGCTTTTTGTAAGCCACCTAGAATGCCTTCCCTGCTAACTTTCATTCTCTCCTTTCAATTTCTCCTAGGACTTTTTTTTATAAAATTAAATGTTTCTTCTTCTTCTTCTTCTTCTCCTCCTCCTCCTCCTCCTCCTCCTCCTTCTTCTTCTTCTTCCTCTCCTCCACTTCTTCTTCCTCCTCCTCCCCCTTTGCCTTTTTTTTGGCCTTTCAACACAGGATTCCTCTGCATATACCTGGCTGTCCTAGAACTCACTATGTAGACCAGGCTGGCCTCAAACTCAGAGATCTGCCTCCCAAGTGCTGGGATTAAAGGCATACACCACCACCACCTAGCTGTAACTGCTTCTTCAAATCTGAGTTTACAGGCTACATCTGAACTCTGTTATTTTATCATTCTCTCATCTCAGTACTGTCAGTAGGCCTCTGCTTCTATATCAGCAAAAGCTTCTAGAGTAGGGCCTACTCTGGCCATTGTTCCTCTGTCTCCTAATGTTCTTACGATAATCAGAGTATCCTCCATACTTGCTCATGGAACAGATCCGCCTGTTTGTGTTCTTGCCGTACACAGTATGTCTATTTTCCCTGAGTCCTTCAGTTCCCCTCCCTTTTATCTTCCATGACTACTCCAGCATTTCAGCTTTTCTTAGTGTATCATGGCTATTTTAATGCTTCTGGGAGTTCTAGCAAGGGTACTTTCTTGCCATCTCCCAGGGATTGTGCTAAGTTTTTGTCTTACATCTTGAGACAAAATACTAAAATCAGCAACCTTGTCCATGCCTAATGTTATATTCATGCTAATATAAACATCTATATTCACATATACCTCACTTTATAGACTAAATCTAGACATATGAGTTCAAAATTGTGTTTTTTACATATATGTATATAATGTATTACACAATCCATACAATGTATGAAATTCTTGAAAATGAAGAAGGAAGGAGCAGTCTTGGACTAAAAATGTATATTTCAAATGCACTGCAATGTCACAGAATCAAAAAAGCACTGATAATATCAGAGAGACTTCCCAATAATGGCATTGTCTTCAAGTAGAAGATCCTCCCTGTGGACCAAACAACACAAAAGCAGCATTTACTTCTTCCTGGTAGGAAGGCAGATGGTCTAGGGTTAGTGTTACCAAATAATTCATTCACATGTTTGATGGAGGAGGCAGCATGTGTTTCAGACTCTAAGCAGGAAAAGCCAATATTCCCCAAATCAAACATCCAACAAATCACTCAGTACAATCATCCATAAAGTATCATCAGCATTAATTTGTTTAATATTAAGAATACTGGCAAGGGTGGTGGTTGGGAAAGACTCACTTTTCCTTAAAGGTCTGGCCACTGGGAGTTTGACTGTGTTCCAGTGACTTTATGTACAACACACATTGGACTTGGTCTTTTTTTTTTCTTTTCTGAGTGAAGGAAGCCATGAGAGTTGGTGGGGGGTAGACCTGGGAGGACTGGGAATTAAGGGTGATCAGCATTCATTACATAAAATTCCCAAATAATCAATAAAGATACTATGCTTTTAAAAAAAAGAGTTTTTGGATGATATAAATATAAGCATGGAAAATAGAAGGGTAAAATGCAGCCGTTAAGATCATGGTGTATGCATATGAGCACTCACAGAACACCTGTCAAATAAAGCACTATAAAATGCTAAGTATTTCCCTATTTACTATCAATAATCATGTGTCTTCAGAACAAGGATATGCCTGAAGTTATTTATATTCTTTGTCATTATCGTGTTGTTAATCTCACTTAGATACTTTTGATGAAGTCTTAGCTACAAACTAAGGAGAATGGGAAATATATCAGAACTAATGGCTAATGAGAGCTGTATAATTTTATACTTGTAACATTGTTTTGCTAAATTAACTCTCCAAGCTTCCCTGTCCTGACCTTGAATATGGAAAAATACAATCTAGCACACATCACTACAGTTTATCAAAGACTTCCAGTCAGATGACCAGCATATAACCAAGACTAACACTGAATCAACCCAATCTCTGGTAAAGCATTTATGTTTCAATGAGTCAGCTAGACTGTGGCCCTGCTTCTTCCTCAGAATTATTAGTTGCATTGATCCCCAAGGGTGGAGGGAACAGAAGCAGAGAACAAGGTTCAGATGGCTGTGGGTATGACAAAGACAGCCCTACAGGAGACAGACTTTGATAAATCAGCTCAACTTTATTCCAGAGTATAAGAAATATATAGAATTGGAAAGCCTGGGGACAAACCCTAATTATATAGCATGCTCCTATCCTAAGGCTTCGTATGGGGCCATAAGGTCCAATAGCAGAGCTCCTAGCACAAGTCTTCTAGTAGGAATCTATGCCAAAGGTCAAGCTAAAGAAATATCAGGCTTAGAGACAGTTTTCAGAGAGGGCCAGTCTGCCAGACTCAGGACATTCTCCAGATAAGGGCAGGTAGAAAGCAGGAAGTTTCACTAGGGAGGGAGGGAGTCTCCATATTTCAGAGCTTTTGGGAAAACCTGCCAGGCCAAGATAGACTGCAACTTCTGACCAGCCAACAAGGCCTTCCAACACTAGACTAAACGTTTTCTACATTCCAGAGCAACAGAGAAGAGAAAAAGAGTGTCCAATGATCTCTCCCACCAAACTCTATAAAGTTTTTCTCTTTGGAAAATAAGTAGAGTAGCTTGACTAACAGTGGATTTCACAGCAGGGTGAACCCAGCTCAGCTGATAGTTCACTAAATTATGAGAAGATTATTTAACAGCTTTGACCTCAGAATCTCCTATAAACCAACAAGATATAATGGTAATAACTATTATGATGTTTGTAAAGAAAAATTATTTATAAGAAAGAATAAAGGGAACAAGAGAAGGAGATGAAGTGGGGGAAGGAAAGAGAAAACAAAGGGAAATTATATGAAGTCACCTACTTGTACAAATGGTCTGCAATCAAACAGGCTAGAGTTTCCTTGAGCATTCTACCAAGGTCTTTTCTTGTTTTCTCAGTTGCACTGATAACACATGAGCAAAAGGATCTGAGTAAGGAAGTATCATCAGTCATCTCAGGCACAGATCCAGAGGCTGTTGAAGCATCAAGCACATTTGCTGATGGTTTCAATGGTTATAGAAGATGATGCTGAGGCTTCTCAAGGCCATGTAGCCCAGAAAATTTTATCAGAAGAATGATTTTTCTTTTATTATGAAATTTCAGGCACTGTCATAAAGTCAGGTTGAAATAGAGCCAACAGAACATCAATTGCTTGCCATTAGACACTTTGCCTCTTCATGTCCATAGACTCAGTAAGAGAGTAACTTGGACTTTACCCCAAAATGCTGAGATCATACCTATTGTCTTCTCACACCTATGCTTAGAAGCACCTTTCTGTCCCTATATTATACAAGGCTTTGTTGGAATGAGGTGTCCACATGTTGTCCCCAGTGAAGCTCTGGCCCAGTGAGCATTATTTTAATAAATCTAAGATCTGGCTTTTAGGCCATACCCAATAGTTACATTTGGAAATTTCTTTGGGCCACCAACCTGCTCCCAAATAAAGACATGGAGACTTATTTTTATTATGAATGCTCATCCTTAGCTTCTGCTCATCCCACTAGCTCATTTAATTTAATTTAACCTGTTTTGCCTCAGAGCTTTTTACCTTTCTTTCATTCTGTATATCCTACTTTCTCCAATTCTGGCTGGCTGGTCCCTGGTGTCTCCCTGGCATTTCTTTTTCTTTCTTTTCTGAGCTTATATTCCTACTCCTACTTACTCTCCCTGCCCGAAAGTCCCACCTATACCTCCTCTCTTCCTATTGGCCATTCAGCTATTTATAAGACCAATCAGGTGTCTTAGGCAGGCAAGGTAAAACATCAACATATCTTTACATAATTAAACAAATGCAGCACATCTTTACACAGTTAAACAACTATTTCACAACAAATAATACCTGAAGAATGGACCATCACAATTTCACACATGTCTAAAATAACTGAAAACAGATATTTTAGCAACTCAATAGGTAGGCCAGTATGATCGCACAGTGGGTAAAGGTACCTGCTGCCAAGCCTAAAACCTGAATTTTATTGCCCAGATCCACTCCACATGATGGAAGGAAAGAATGGAACTCCACAAGGTGCCCTCTGACCTTGTGACATGTTTGTGCCCACCCATGTTTTTAAACACACACACACACACACACATTAATTAATTAATTAATTAATTAATTAATTAAATTAACATACAATGAATTTGAACTCAGAATGTTTAGAGTCTGTTAATCAAAATATAGATGAATATGGTTGATACAAGGTACTAAATCAGTTTCACACTGCAGGAATACAGTTGAAATGCAACTGAATATCTTTCTTTGTCACACTTCTGTCTTTGAAACTACTTGCAATGTTTATATAATACTTATAAAAATATCAGATCTTAATCTTTGGGCCTAGAAATATTACCTCATATGGCTGACTCTGCATATATGAAATTAAGGAAGGAGATGGATTTCAACATAGCGTGTGTCCATGGAAGAGGAAGACAGGGGGACTGTAGCTGTTGACACAGATGGCAGCATGAAGAGATGACAATGATACCCCAAGTCATGAGGATGGCAGGATACAGGGCAAAAGTCCTGCAGGGCCACTGAAACTGTGACAGTTTTCATCTGGTTATACTGATTTCAGGCTTCTAGTTTCCAAAAATGCAAGAAAATGAATCTCAATTGTTCTGAGCCACTAAATTCCAAGTAATTTGATACAACAACTACAGTAAACTGATATGCTGCTTTAGTTCTTTGTTCTTTCATAATTGCTTCTGAAAATTAAACATTTTAAATGTTTAACAAACAAGTACTATAGAAGTATATAAAAAATAACTTCAGTCAATATACTACTTAAAATTTCACATTCCAAGGATAGGCAAAACAATATTACAATGTGCTAAACATCATTTCCAGTTTTTTACTGACTAGGAATAAATGAATTGTGATAGATAGGCTGTTGATATAGCAGAGAAGAAATTGGGATGTGTGTAAATGAATTAACTGTTTAGAGAATTTAAAGGCAACAAAATTTTATTTTGTACACTGCAAGGAATAGAGGGGTTAGGGCCTGCCTAGGTGCTAGGCGGTAACAAGAGAACCACTTCAAATAAGGCAACAATAGTGACTAAAATAGTGAAACTTTTTGTATAATGACATTATATGTGTCACATATAATCCATGGGTGCAGATCTGCATAACACATGGCTTTACTGATCCCCAGACCACAAACAAACAAGAAGAAAATTCTTTCTAGGTGTTTGATGACTGCCACCTTCTGCTTCTGGTTAATATAAGTCAGATATTTGCAAGAATTCTCAGTGGTATCGAGATCTAAATTTAGGAAGTTAAATCCTGTAACCTTGAAGCCTTGTTAGCATTCATGAATATGTAGAACATTGCTTTAGAAATGTGACAGCATTCAAGCAACAACACAAATAGTTGTTACACAGCAAGTCATTTAGTGCTGAACTCGACCTCAGGACCTCGGAGACCTGAGGTCTTAAAGAACGTAAAGAACTAGTCTATAGTTGTTGTTCTTGCTTTATTCTTTGCTTCTTGGGGGCCTGCCACCCAGCTCCCAAATAAATACACAGAGACTTATTCTTACTTACGAATGCCCGGCCTTGACTTGGCTTTTCTTTCTTTTTTTTCTTTCTTTTTTTTTTTCCTTTTTTTGTTTTTTTTTTTTTTTTTTTTTGGTTTTTCGAGACAGGGTTTCTCTGTGTAGCTTTGCATCTTTCCTGGATCTCGCTCTGTAGACCAGGCTGGCCTCTAACTCACAAAGATCCACCTGCCTCTGCCTCCCAAGTGCTGGGATTAAAGGCATGTGCCACCACCGGCCGGGTGGCTTTTCTTAACTTAAATTATCCCATCTATCTTTTGCCTCTGGGCTTTTACCTTTATTTTATATACCTGTCTTTACTTCCTTCTCCTTAGCTGGCTGTGTGGCTGGGTGGCTGTCTCCTGGTGTCCTCCTCTCCTCCTTTTCTCGCTACTGTATCTCATTCATTCTAGCCTAGATTTCTCCTCCTATTTATTCTCTCTGCCTGGCAACTCCACCTATTTCTCTCTCATGCCCACCTATTGGCAGTTCAGCTCTTTATTAGATCATCAGGTGTTTTAGACAGTCACATTAACACAGCTTTAGAGTTAAACAAATGTTAACATAAAAGAATGTAACATATCTTTGGATCATTAAATAAACATTCCACAACATAAACAAATGTAACACATCTTAAACTAATATTCCACACCACCAGTCCAGAGAAGAAGCTATCATTCACAAGGACTTACCCTGAGTTAGGCCAGATCTCTGAAAATGCTGTTAGTAGTTTTTAAAGTGACTGGTGGGACTTGCATTATTATACTCCTTTGGTAGATGAAGAAGTTGAAATTCAGAAGTGTTAAGTAATTGGATCAAGGTCACAAGGTAGGCAGAAGCAAATTTTAAAAAGTATTCTGCTTGACTTCCATGCCAGAGCCATTCTACCCTATCATAGAACCTCAGGAGATGGACATCCTGGCATTAGCTCTGATATTGACTTGTAGTAGTATGGACAGATTCTTCCCTGCCTGTTGACTCTATGACTGAAGAAGTGACTTAGAGCAGAGGATTTCTGAGGGCTATTCCACAATTCCTAGCTTGGCCATGACAAGGAAGATCAAAGACAAAGCAAGACATACACAAGGGAAACAGTATTACTTATGAAAAGAATCTCATTGGATATAATCTCATGGTCAGTCCTACATGAGAATTGAATTTAGATGACATCCTCCCCCAGGCAAGATATTTTAATGTCCTCTGATATGTGAATATGTGGATGGCTGTTGCATAGATCTCTACCTATGAAGTCTCTTGTGTATTTCAGACTATTATGTTTGCCATTTTAGGAACTGTCCTGTGGCCTGAGCAGTCAAGATAAGTAGGTACAAAACCAATTAACTTAGGTCATCTAATTTTACTTAGCTTCAGTTTCCTTGGCTCTAAAATGAAGAATATTCACAAATTTCTTGATTTTTAAATAATAAAACTGAATTCATAAACATACTTTGAGAAACAAAGAATTGTCACAGTATGAAAAAGTAAGATATCTGTGTCTCAGAGAGCGTGTATCTCAGGTTTCAGAAAAGGAATGGATACATTTAAACCTACAAAAATTAACATATTATTAACTTCAATAATATCTGTTCACAATTACTTCCTACTCGTGTATTTTAATGTAGCTCCAATTTTAAAGTCAGAGACCACATTTCCTGGATTTATCTACATATACCAGTATTTTTTTTATTATAATCCACAGACACAAATAAGAAATAGTGGAGGGACTTTTGTGAGAAATGGTTGCCTATAACATCCACAATAAAATTAGTTAAAATTTTCCAGTATTAAGGCCTAAAAATCCATAGTGTAATTAACATTTTTATTTCCCCACTGATTCACATACAGGTGGCCCACAGGATATTATGGATAGAGAATGAAATACCAGCCTGCCTTGTGTAGATTTGCACTGTGATGATAGTGGGTGAGTGGCGGTGTAGGTAGTAGTGGTAGTTAACCTTGCTTGAGTTTTAATAAATGGAGTCTTACACTCAGGGCACCACAAAAGCATTTATGTTAATTCATTTCTGAAGAACTCAGAGTCCCATTGAGTGAGTACAAAGCCTGGAATCAATGGTGCTAACTGAACCCTAGACCATGTAAAATGGTACAGTGACTTGAAAATGGCCTTACAATATGATTAATTGATATTATTAATAAGTCCTAACTCTTGTCATTAATAGCTGTGCAATTGGGAAAGTTTGCCTCATTTGCCTCATCTTCAAAATAAAGACTACAGTTGTATGTCTGTTGTCTGGTTTATTAAATTCATGCAGTAAAGTAGAATTGGGGCTCAATAAATATTTTTCACCCTGAAAAATAAATCCCATAACAAGTCATGTATTCAGTTTTAAAACACAGTTGGAAAACTTGTAAAGTAAGCAATTATAATTTCTTGGATAAATATTACACACACACACACACACACACACACACACACTGAAATAGTATCTAAAGATAGTTAAGATGAAGGAACAATCATCCATAGGACCATTGCTGTAGTCCAAGATAAAAAAGATTCTACAACACATGATGTCTGTTTCCTTTTACTACAACTGAGCAGGCATCTCAATCAGGGCCACTCGTCCCTTTATCTATTAGAAACAATGTCTTCTGTAGCAGGAACTATCCTTCACACCTTGGACCACCTAGTCAGAGCCAGCAAAAGCCTTGCACAGGTATAGTGCTTAATAAATCACCATGGTAACTCTCAGCAACCAGTGCTGTGTGAGTACAGCTGTGCATTTCTACACTGATGCTGGCAACCTAGCGGCGCCTTCCTCAGTAGTTACTTCACTGTAGTGTCCTGGATGTTTGTCCCAGTTAATCAGCTTCTGAAAGCAATTAGGTCCCTCAGAACCCAAAGCTGTATTGTACTTCTTTCCAAAATGCAGTAAAGCAAATCCACTAGTGTGTGTGAGGGGGTCCTCTGCAAACACCAGGGCCAGCAGAGTGTCAATCTGTGTGA
This sequence comes from Peromyscus nudipes, assembly GCA_902168325.1. NCBI lineage: Eukaryota > Metazoa > Chordata > Mammalia > Rodentia > Cricetidae > Peromyscus > Peromyscus nudipes. The sequence goes on along the minus strand of CABHPH010160426.1, from coordinate 12,528 downwards.
GGCAAGAAGGGAATCGGTTCAACACAACTCAGTGTTCAAACTTCTGAAGCCTGTCACCAGGCACTTCATTTTAGGCATATTTAAGTACAGTATAATTTGGAAAAATGTTTCCTGGTAACAATTGACTCAACCCTGTATGTGCAATAAAGCTTAAGGCATGACTACATCAAAACTCTTTTGCAAAATTGTCGTGATATGTATAAACTTACCTGAGGATCAGAGGACAGAGCCAGGCACTGGATTAAACATTGAGGTCAGGCAGTGGTGGCACACACCTTTAATTCTAGCACTTGAGATCTCATGCCTTTGCTTGGGAAGCACACATGCCTTTAATCCCAGGAAGTAATATGACAGGCAGAGAAAGGTATATAAGGTATGAGGAAACAGGAACTCACTCTCTTTAGGCTGAGGATTTCCTACAGTTAAGAACTAGTGACTGGCTGTTCTGCTTCTGTGATCTTTCAGCTTTCACCCTGATATCTGGCTTTGTGTTTTTTTATTAAAAGACCATCTAAGATTTGAACAACACAAAGTACATATGATCTCTTTCATAAAGATGGGTTCTATATTTCAAGGGCCTAGGGGAGGATCTGGTGTGGCCTTTATCACACAGATCACATAGAGGTTACCAATCTATGAAGTACATGTGGCATATCCTATAAAGATGTACTCTATTGACTGAGAAACAATGCTTATTATAAAGGTCTAAGAGGAATGATTGAGATAAGCATATGAGTCTGGGGGAGTCAAATGTGGCCTAGCCCTACAGAAAGCATATATCACCAGGCTATCAACTACATCCATTCCTAGTCTTCTGTGTGGAAAACAGAATATACATCTCTTCCCTTGAAGAGACAATATTGTGTATTTAACATTACTGGTTTCTCTAGTGCTTATCTGTGAGCACAAGGACCCATGTCCTCCACACATTAGCTCTGGATATCATTCTGTAATTGGTCTTTGAATTCCCAGGAACTCTGCCTTAATTATCTGATACATTGAGGCCCCAATCACATAGATGCCCATGAACTCACTTTGAGTAATCATATCACAAAAGCTGTTTTCCCATATTCATATACTAGTAGATAATAACCATATTTAATATTACTAGAATATCCACATTTAACTAGATATAACCAAAATACTCTATTTTTAAATAAATACAAAGTGACTAGTAAGTTATTCTAAAAGCCTCATGAATATGTAGTTTAAATAGCATAAATTTCACACATAGAGTATTGATGAGGTTTTATGATCCCTGAAGGTTTTTGTAACAATTATAATCATTTAATCTTAGGATTCTTATCAATCTAATAAGAATGGTTGTACATTCAGTTAACAATCATGAATCACTCCAACTTCTAGTCCTAAATAATTCCTAATCCACTTCCTGTCCTCATGAGTCTACCTGCTGTGGGATGTTCTGTATGTTAAATGTGTTGCTCTGATTGGTTAATAAATAAAACACTGGCTGGCCAGTAGCCAGGCAGGAAGTATAGGTGGGACAAGGAGAGAGGAGAATTCTGGGAAGTGGAAGGTTGAGTCAGAGAGAGCTGCCAGCCGCCGCCATGAAAAGCGAGATGTAATGTACGGTAAGCCACAAGCCACATGGCAACTTATAGACTAATAGAAATGGGTTAATTTAAGATATAAGAACTATATAACAAGAAGCCTGCCATGGCCATACAGTTTGTAAGCAATATAAGTCTCTGTGTGTTTATTCAATTGGGTCTAAGTGGCTGCGGGTCTAGCAGGTGAGAGAGATTTGTCCTGACTGTGGGCCAGGCAGGACTGGAGAAAACTCCAGCTACAAACCAAAGGACAGCAGCTGCAGCTAGGGGTAAGAAAGGGTTTTAGTCTCTGCTCTTAGCTACTGCTCTGACCTCTTGGGCTTTTAACTCTGCATTTGGCTCTGTGTTTCTTATTTAATAAGATCGTTACATCTACATCTACCTATAGGGGCATTTTATGTAATGAATTAAGAGGCTGAATACATGAAGCCATAAAAAACTTCATATAAAAACAGAATCATGACCCATAATCTGAAACAAACGTCCCAGAAGTTGTCAATATTTATACACACTAAACAGTTTAGAAGTCAGACAACAAATCTTGAAACACTGGGCACAAGTGACCAGGTTTGGATTTCTAATATCTTTCCTAATACTTATCCATTGTTTCCAAGACCAATATGAGGAACATAACTACACTCCCATAATCAGTTATCAGGATGCCCTGTGCCTAGTCCATTCATCTACAGCCTCACTTGGCAATAGACTCTAATAAGGATACATGCAAGTCTTACCTTTTGCTGTACCTCAGAGAGATTTGCCTAAGTCTCATGCCATGTTCTGTGTTTGTGAACTGCCAGCTATAATGGCTGGATGTTTCCCTTGCTAAAAAATAGCCATTGTGTTTGTTTTAGTAAACCTTGCTAGCTTTCCATAGAATCATGTATTAGGCTGTCTATTGTGTCTCATTCTTTTTCTTACTGTGTGTTCAAAGTGTATCCATTAAACAGTGTCTGTTTTCAGATTGAGGATATGTCTTTTTTATTGATTTAATGGTTATTCACATATTTTGTCTACAAGTGCTTTATCAGGCCTGTGACTAATGACAATTTTTTTCTATTTTATAGCCTGTCATTTATGTGAGCAAGTTTATGTTCCTATGCATGTTGATATGAGTGTGGTGCATGTGTGTTTGTGGAGGCCAGAGGAGAGTCTCAGTTGTTAGTCCTCAGTCACCATGCACTTTATTTTTTGAGATAGAACCTATCACTTGGCAAGAAGCTTGCTAAGTATGCTAAACTGGCTGGTAAGTGAGACCTAGCGATCTGTCTGCTTCTGCCTCCCCAGCACTGGGAGTGCAAATACATGACATCATGCCAAATTCTTCAATTTTTTTAAAAATTATTCTTTTATTCTTTTGAATCATAATAAATTATACCATCTCCCCCTTCCCTTGACTCCCTCCAAATGTTCCCATTGGCCCTTCCTTGATTTCTTTCACATTCATGGCCTCTGGTTTCATTAATTGCTGTTGCATACATGGTTTCTGTAGGGTAGAACTCAGCTCCTCATGCTTTTAAGAAAGGCACTTTACCAAGTGAGCCATTACCTCAGTCCTGTAGGCTGTCTTTTCATATGCTATCAATAAGACTGGAAGAAAACTAATTGAACAAAAAGTAGATTATAGTTTATTCTATTCTGTTCCTCTATATCTATGGGTTCAAATTGTTGAGGAAAAAAACTTTCACTACAGTAAATGTCAGGAAATCTGTCTTCTGGTTCAAATCTGTCTCTTTTTGTTTGAAAAAGAATGACCTTATAGGACAGCTAACTCTGAATCTCTTTTTTGTCTTCATTTGTATAATATGCAAACTTAGATGGATGGTCCTTAAAATCTTAACCAGATAATTATATTGATTTGATAAATGGCAGATGGAAGTATGAATCAAGAAAGGCAAACATTTTGTGTTGAAACCCTGCAGTTAAAACAGCAAACCATGCTTCAGAGTTCCAAAAGACCATGCAAATGAGTTCTGGCTGCTGGCACTGTGACCTCAAAATTCTCTTCTCTTTACACCTATTTGTTCTTTCATTAGCTCAACAGTTACAGGACGTATGTTTTATGTGTCAGCCTTCCAGTCCATATAGAAATGAAACAAACTTCTCCAGATTCCATCAATAAGGGACCTCTGTCTGATAACTGTATCTGTTACATAATACCAAGTGGTCGGTCCTAAAAGTAACACCAAATGTATTCAACAGGTTGTATTTATATACTTATTAATTTATACATACATATATGTGCAACAATAATAAAACAAGAGGAAAGTGGAACTTTCAATGTTTAATTACAAAGTTCACAAGACAATTTGTTCACAGATCTTTAATGTGCCAGCTGTAACATACCCTCCAAATGACAAACTGATTCAATCTATCATATACTCTTAAAGCTAAAACTTTGGACGTCATTATATAACTCTATTTACATTGGAAAAGAACTGTCCTGTCTTGTAAATCTTTCCTTCCCATATGGATTAATTTGGCTGTGCTCACTTTCCTGAAAAAATTTCCCAGACCTCAACCATATATTATTGTCACCATGCTAAATTGACTTCCATGATGTATGATACCTGGACAGGGGTGGAAACAAGTCATTCTTCAGCCCATATACTTTATACCAGGTACTGCAGCTTTCATCAGCTTGTACATTGGTTCAACTACATTAATAAAACAATGATCAAATAAAAAAGCCTCGGGCATAAACACAAGAGCAAAGATCTAGATGATGGTCTGCACTCATTTGTAACATATTTTCCAGCATGCTGTAAGATTTTTACCTTAAGCAAGAAGAAGTTGACAATTTTGTAATAGAGTTTTCTTTCTAAATCTTTTCCTTTTCATTTAAAAACTGCTGACTTTTCCCATAGGCTTCATACAATTGGTTGTCAATAAACATTTCTAAATTGCAAGGTTAACTTACTCAGTGGTTGGTTAGTTGCATGGGCGTCTGGCAAACAGAAGGTGTAGATTAATTGCACAATGTGAAATTTTTATTTTCTACTCTTCTTTAAGATTCATCTAACATTTAAATTGTATTTATTCCAATTTTCTAAAAAATCTTTGTAGCTAGAGTTTTCCTGCCTGGCCCACAGTCAGGACAAATCTCTGCCACCCGCCAGTCCCACAGCCGCTCAGACCCAATCAAGTAAACACAGAGACTTATATTGTTTACAAACTGTATGGCCTAATGGCTCAGGCTTCTAGCTATCTAGTTCTTACATCTTAAATTAATCCATTTCTATAAATCTATACCTTGCCACATTGCTTGTGGCTTACCGGCATCTTCACATGCTGTTTGTCATGGCGGCGGCTGGCAGTTTCTCCGGCTCAGCCTTCCACTTCCCAGAATTCTCTCCTCCTTGTCCCGCCTATACTTCTTCCTGCCTGACCACTGGCCAATCAGTGCTTTATTAACATGTTTGACATACAGACCATCCCACAGCAAATCTTCTTCACACTAATATTGTTTCAGATATTCGAAACAATAAGGGAGAACATTCTAGAATAGATTCCAACCCTGACAGTACTCCTATCATGATGCAACTTTGTATAAATCACTAACGCTAAATAAGGCTTGGTGTCCTCATATTTAACACATAATGAAGACAGAACCTTCCAGAAAGAGCTGTGGTGAAGTTTACAGAGATGTATCTTGAGATGCTATAGAATGTGGATGTCATGAAAACTTCACAGACCTAAAGAACTGAACTGGCATCTCAGCTCAGCTCAGCTCAGCTCAGCTCAGCTCAGCTCACACACCTAAGAACTGAACTGGCATATGCTGTGCTCTTATTGAGTATGACACACACATTTGAGTTATTTCATACCCCATCATATCTAAATTTTGTCAAAGTAATAGGATATCTTTGCTTCTAGAAGTGACCTCAGCTCACAGACGGAAGGAATCATTGCAAAGGTTCCGTCATCAGCACACAGCCTAGTTCTCTCCTCCCCACTTGGGTCTCACATAAGGACCCTCCTTGGTTTTCAGGAATCTCTCCTCACATATTTAGCTGACAGAGCCCAGTGCTGCTTTCTAACCCACTACACACCTCTTCTGCTCCTTGCTTCTTTTTCTTTTTTCTTGTGCCCTCCCACATTTGATATTTTCTTGAATCATAGGCTGCATGTCTATTTTTTTAAATCTCTTATCTCACTGAAATTATAAATACTAGACTGAAAGATGAAACATAAGAATCTCTATATCGTAAATACTGGTCTTTTTTTTTTTTAACAGAGGTTAGATTCAGACCCTTCTTTTGAAGCAGAATCAGACTAGAACAAACTCCAATGGGCCAGAGAGAAGTGGTTTTGATATACGGGAAGAGGTTCTTCTTAGATGCAATATAACATGAAGCAGAGATGAACAGAGAAAAACTTAAATAAAGGCTATTCAGTAGCTAAATGGGTTAAAATGTGCACTATTTATGTGAGTGTGTAAGGATTGTTGCTTTGTGGTAAAAATGAAAAAATGATTAGAAATCAAACAGTCATTACCATTATATGCTATTATATGCCTAGAATTCACCCATTTCCTGAATTTCAAACTGGAATTGAACCTTGATTTAGTTAAAGCTATGCCAGTCTTCTCTCAGCCACCTAGGCCAAATACAGATTTTCTTGGATCACACATTAAATACACACACACTGACAATATCTGAGCTCTCTAAGAAGGTCTGAACTATTCTTTACATTTAATGACCAATGTCTTCTGGGAGTGACAGTATCCATCCAGTTAAGGTAACTCTGTTTGATAAATTTTCTTTGTTATTTTATTTTTACATTCATTTTATTTTGTCATTTTAGAATTTCATGCAGGAGCACTGTATTTACATCTGTTTGCCCCATCCTTATCCCTGCCTAACTCCTTCCATGTACACCCACTCCTACTCAAATCTGTAACCCTTTCTTAATTATTTTTGTTAAATGTGTGTGTGCATGTGTGTGGTGTATGTGTTTGCATGTGTGTGTGTGTGTGTGTGTGTGTGTGTGTGTGTGTGTGTGTGTGTAATAAATACAACCTGCTAAGTCCATTCAGTGTTGCTTGTATGTGTAAGATTTTAGGGCTGATCACTTAAATTGAACAACCTGTTAAGGTGCTCATTCCCTGGAGAAGATAGATTCATTCTCTTTCAACATCCATTAATTGTCTACAGATCTTTATCTATGCATGAGGCCTTGGGAGATTTCCTACATCCACATTGAAATATCAATTTTTATCATCATTGTGTAGTTATTACTTAGGTGACCATGTTATTAAGATATCATGGGTGAAACTTCCATGTCGTATATAAGACCTCCTAGTCTTCTGACTCACGATCTTTCCATCTCTTCTTCCAAGATGTCCTCTAAGCCAAAGGTGCAGGGATTGTGTTGTAGATGTATCAGTTCAGGATGGGCACCCATAGGCAGTTGTTCTCTGAATTTTGACCAGCGGATAGATTTCTGTGATGGTCTGCTTCTGCTAAAAGCAAAAGACTTTTTTATGAGAGTGAAAGCTACAATCATCTATGTATGTATAGACCAGTAATTACATTGACTTAGGAATGTGGCACTAGTAAGTTCTCTTCTAGGATCCACGACCACACTAGTCAATGGTAATCGATCAGGATTATAGTCCCAGGCATGGATTCTCTCTTGTTGAGTACCTTAGGTCCAATTAAATGGCTATTGTGAAATATAAGTGTCATTATTTATATCTATGTGTTAGTCATTGTTGAGGTTTACAGGTGTCACAGCTGGGTAGAGCATTTGGTTGCTTTTGTCTATTGCAGCTTGTATCGCTCCTTCCTGTACTGTATGAGCTAGTCCTCATGGAGGATATTTCCAGGTTAGTTCCAGCTCAATTCCTCTCCATACTGTGTTGGAAGTGTGTGTCTTCAGCAATGGAGTCTTACTTTTAAATTCTGGAAGGCAACCAATAAAGCTATATCTTGAAATTAGCTTATTAACCAGTGTTCTTACACAAGGCTTTTTCATCCATAGTTTGGGTTAATCCTCTCACTACCCTGTCTCCTTCCCTATCCCTCCACCCTGTCTCTGTTTAATCGTCTAGCCTCCATTTTTTCCCTATCTTCTTTCATTACATATGTGTTTTATTATCATACCAGTTTTCTAAAGTTGGGTTGTGAGATAGTAGCTATGATAATTTTTTTCACATCCCCTTCACTTCTTGATTTCCCCACATTCCCATACCCCTCCCTGCATAAGCTTATGGTATGCCCACTAGTAGGTTTCCTGTGCTCCTGTGGTTGGCCTCACACCAATGAGAATACTGCTAGAACTGACTGGATTTAGTTGGCTATTTTTAAAATGACATGAATTTGAGAAGGAAGCATTTTGTGAGGGCTATGGGATAAGCCAGAGGGAAAAGTTGAGGATAAATATAATATGCATGAGATCCTCAAAATAAAGAATGTTTTTAAATATATGTATAATTTTTATAATATCTGTCACCACTAGTAAGCAAAATTTCCTCACATAATAATCTTTAGAAGGAATATTACAAAAATACAGAGAAAATCTTTCAAAAATCATTGAACAGAGACCAAGTTTGAAATTACTAATAAATAAAATATATGTATCTGATAAGAAAATATCATTGGATTTTTTGTATTTTTATTGCAAAAGTAAAAGAGAAGCAAGGATAAAACATTTTATTGCAAAACTGAAGCATCAATATCTGGAATTTGATGGAATAGTTGTGATTGTCAGTGAATTTTCAGGATGCTCATCAAATCTCTTCATTCTGACTTAACTTTTAGTATGCTTCATTCTGAAAAACAGCTGCTCACAAATGTAGGTGCTACCTAAAAGCAATGATATGAATAAGATGTGATTTTGGAGTGAATAACCTTTTTTTAGGGAGTGTAGAAGCTATGAAAGTATAGTTAGAAGATGTGATCAAATTTTCCTTTAAGTTGAATGCCAGCTTGCACATCCATGCAGACCATTTGAAAATTGGCAGGTAACTTTTTTATGTTGATTGAAATGGAGTTGCAAATATACCAAAATGTTGATCATTTTACTGGAAAACTGGAAATATGTTTTTAAATCCTTGAATCAAATACAAAACCAAGGCTAATATTTTTGCTGTTCATAGGGCTGTCTTTATCTAATGTGTCAAAAATCCAAAAAATTATCTTAAGCTTCTCATAATTGCTATTTCATTTGGAAGGCTGTCATGATTTAAGCATTGTATTGATATGATAGCCTTCACCTTGAAGATGCCTCTATAACTCATTTAAATAAGTGGTTAAAGCCACTAAAATGCTAAATCTGTAAGTCAGATTTCAAGGTCAAGTTCCAGAATTAAGTTTGGTTTTTATGCCATAAACCATAAACCACCATGATAACAGGTTGCAAACCTTGAAATATTCCCATGATTGTCCTTGACTTAGCTACCTTATTTCTGAAAGGTAAGTGATGTGGCCATTGTCAGCATGGACACTTTCAAAGAATTCCTAGAACTGGCCCTTATGAAATTCAGTCCTAATGAGGGTGTGTGTGGAGTTATCCATTTTTAATTACTTTCCATATCAATTTTCTTGATGTCCTCTGCAATGATACTTCATTAAATGTGAGTGCAGGGTGCCGATTTCATCACCATCTATTATTATTACAAATCCCACTCACTTACCTTTCACTGCCAAGGTACTATTAGTATTCATACTAGGTATGTTAACAATGTCATACTAGGTATGTTAACAATGGATAAAGAAGTCACTTTAACGTATTTTTTTTCAATTTAGCATAAATGTCTTGATTTAGTTGTGTCTTTTAATGGCACTACATAAGCTATTTCCTTGGTGACATTATATTCATCACCAGCCCCTCTAATGAAAATGGCGAGCTGAACAGTACTTGGAGCATCCATCTGCACGGTCATCCATCGTCAATGCATGAAATTTAAAATTAGCAGGTCTACACTCAGAAAGTCCTTCGATAGATTTTCCAATTTCTTCAATCTATCTGGCTATTGATTGGTGAGACAAACTGCTTTTTTTAAATATTCCATTTTCCCCTCAGGGCCTATTATATCTGCCACAGACTCTGCATTTCTTACAAATTCACCATCCCTAACTGGCTTCGATTTTTTTTTTTTGCTATTAAATATGCTACCACATAACTAGTTTCTACAATATAATCCATCTGTGTTACAACTATTTACAAGAAAAATGTCAAGATGACAGACATTTTTCTAGTCCAATATTTTGTTCTTGTAAAGCAATCTTTGAATTGCTTCAAATTTGGTGGCATGCTACACATTGTGCCTCCTCAGATTATAGTCTGAATCCAGGCGCAAATCCCCTGCAGATTAAGCAGTGACTTTCCATTTGCTTTGACAAAGAAACAGTCATCTGTCTACTTTTTGTTGATCAGTCTTCCTCTATCTGTATTGTTTTAGGGGACTTGATTGATGTTTGTTTGTTTGTTCTTTAATTTTTATTTTTTTAGATGCTGTGGAAACCATGCTTGAATTAAAAAAAAAATAATAATTTTAGGGGTTGGAAGGATGGTTTAGTGAACAAGAAACTTGAAATTCTTTTTTTCCTGATTTTTTATTAAGAAATTTTTTTTATTCATTTTACGTACCAATCAAAGATACCCCTCTTCCTTCCTCCCACCCCCCCCAGCCTCCCCCACTCCCACTCACAAGAAGGCAAGGCCTTCCATGGGGAGGCACATCCAGTAGAGGCAAGCCCAAGCCCTTCCCCCTGCCTCAAGGCTGCACAAGGTGTCCCAACATAGGTAGTGGGCTCCAAAAAGTCCCCTCATGCACCAGGGATGGATTTGTATTCTACCGCGACCCCCCCCCAAGCAAATCAAGCTACACAATTGTCTCACTATACAGAGGGCCTAGTTTCAGTTCTTAACACTTAAGTGGACAGCTGTAAATGAGTTGCCTGTAACTCCAATTGCAGAGGATCTGACACCCTCTTTGGGACTCCAGAGGAACCTACACCCATGTACACATACTCCCTTCATGTGCATGTACATGCACGCACATGTACACACACACACACACACATACACACACACACACAAACACACACACAAGAAAAAATAAAAATAAAATATTTTAACAACACTTATCAGTCTTATGAGGAGAACAAATAGATTTAAGTCCCATAATTTACATCATAGTTTTAAACATTTTTTGTAATCTCTGTTTTTCTTGCCATATCACTGTGAAGGCATGTTATGTTTGGTGGTGTCAACCAGAATGTCTGCACACAAAGGATAACACAGTGGAACATACACAGTGACATAAAACTAAGTCCATACATGTGCACAAATAAGAAGAGCATACATATATTTATTTTATGTGACATTTTGATATGACATTGTTATAGACAAATTTATACTCAAGAATCATGAAATAAAATTACAAAATAAAAAAATTCACACAAAAATTGCATACTGTTTTAAGAACTATTGGTGAAATTATTAAGGCCACTCCACGTAGTTAAAAGGGAGGTTTATTTTGTGGGATAACTTACAAGTGAAGGGATAGGTAACAGGGTCTGGGAAAGGTGTGGCGCAGTCCGGTGGTGTTCTCTGGAGAACTCTGCTTGGTCTAGCTCCAGCATCCAGGGTCCAGGAACCAAGAGAGCCCGTGCATCTGGATCTTGGGTCTTCAGCATCCTCTCTCAGCCCTGCCTTGTAGGCGTGACTGTTACTGAAGCCTCAATGGGGGTTGGAACTTCCAGGTCAAAGCTGGAATGGCTACCCACTACAAAGAACATTTACAGTTTTGTGTTTGTCTAAATGTATTGCTGCCCATGGTCACATGTTGGACATCCCAGTTTAGATCATCATATTTAGAATGATTTTAGGTTTCAATCTGGAGAATGTTAGATTTTTTCTTATTGAACATAGTAGAAATGACAACTAATAAATATAACACGTAACAATTTGAATAATCTCAAAGTCATGTGGAAAAACACAAGAAAGGTTAATTGATTCAATCTCCCAAGTCTGCATTTGGCAGCTTCCAAATGACTCCAAAAACATCCTCTCTTTTTGAATACAGATAGTGTTGGAGAGTGTAATCAGGACCCTTAAAAGGCTATGTCTGCCTTGGACTTCAATCACCTGCTTCAAGATGTTCCATAATTACCATTCTGTGAGTTGATGCTGAACTAAACCTTTCTTCTCTGCCCATAAAAAGGCATCCATTGCAGAATGTCAACTTTTTGCAGACTGATGCATCCAACTTTCAAGACTAATGCCTTTCTCTCTATATAGTCCTCTCATCTGAAGCTACATGTCATCATTTTTAACAATTGCCCCCAGCATGCATACAGAGAGAAATGTGTTAGAACAGGAAGCATACACAAGCTTTTCTGGAAATTTAATTTTCCTTTTTTTTTTTTTTTTTTTCAGAATTTCCAACCCTAAGGAGACTTAAACTCAAATCAGTTACAAATTGACTGTTTCCTTTGTCAGGTTTTTTGGTTGGGTGGATATAGCTGCTGACCTTCTGTTTGATTTGTGTGTCTTATTTGTGAACCACTTCACATTTCTCCATGGCTGGATGGCAGTGGGAACCCCAGCTACACTATTGTGAAGGAAGCAGTAATGCCATCTGTTACTAAGAGGGTTTTTAAATATATGACCCCCAAATTCCCATCAAATAATATAAAAGGAAATGAATAGAGATCCCTATGTGCTGTATTAAAATGTCAACTCTGACCTTTGTAGACCAGAATGGCCAATGGCATCCATGATTAATGGCATTCCCAGTCATTGTGGGTAAGGAGGCACATTTACAAATTACAACCTGTAGGGTGAAGAGAAGAAGGTGTGTGTTTGCCAGACAGAATGTGAGGCATTCAAACTCAGTATTCCACCTTTCTGCCAATTAATTATGTAACCTTAGAAGCAGATTAAAATATAGTTTGGTCATTTATTTATAACTCTTTGCCACATTAATGTTTTATTTAGTTAGTTT